>JANHGO010000041.1:2402641-2426489 GCA_024606505.1 Aquila spilogaster | reverse complement strand
GGCTGACGTCTTCAGAGCAGCAGTGGGAGGTGCAGGTGCTGTCTTAGGGCTACATCAAAGGTGTCAATTAAGCATAAAGCTGCTGCTTCACAACGCTGAGCCACCACAACCCCCACTCGCTTGCCATGGAGCCCCGAAAGCCTGAGCAATTTTATATGCTGTGCACTGAATCATAACGAGGTGCCTTTGGGGGCAACACACCAAATGACTCATCTGAAAATCAAAATGACAATAACGCTTGTAAAACCTTGGCTGACTGGCAATCTAGCAAATGCTAATTCCTTTGGATAATACAGTAGGTATTTTTAATGTTTTTTTCTTGCTTTTTACATAATACATTGTTCTCACTGGCTAACACTGGGCCCATATATTATAAAGAAGAAACAGCTATACCTACTACACTATGTGGATCAATAAAATAACGGTATGGCAAGTGATAAATCATAACTACTAAATAGCGATTAAGTGCTGTAAGTGATTAGACCTCAACATCATTTTGTGCAAGGCACTGTTCAAGATAAAGGTGCATTTTCTTTGTATAACTATACAAACAACAAGAAATAGCAACTGCATTTACATAGAATGCTTTTATAGAAAACCATTGCACTCATCTAGGCTACAAAGTCTCTTTGTACAGAGGACAATGGCTTGTACATATCAGCACTGATTCAAATGTTGTCCAAAGCATGTGTGGGGGAGTACATGCATATGGATGGACACATTCACTGGACGTCGTTTCGGCAAAAAAAAACAAAAACGTAGCTCTGGCCAATAGTACAATCTATAACTAAAACTGAAGTTCTTATCAGGACTTTTGAAAACAGTTATGAAAAGGGATACATGAAGGCATCAAAAAAGAGTTTTTTGTAGTCACAAACTTTTAAAGTTTTGAAGTGTTTCCTCTAAACTAATTTGTTATTATTCAAAAAACTAGTATTAAACTTGCTGTGGTTCACACAGAGATAGATATCAAGACTGTTCAGTAGTAAAACTTCTGCTTGGTTCAAAGAGAAGGCAGAACAGATTTTCTTAGATTTAATTAATATTTTAGAGAAAATTTAAGACAACAGATACACTTTAATAAACTCCATTAACACCAGGCACAAGTTCCTGTTCCTTACAGATTGACTTCTCCATAATTTCCATCATTAGTTTCTCCCAATTAGTTATTTTCCATTACTACTGTAATTTTTCAGGTTTTTTTTATCCTAAAGAGACTTGAGGCTACCAACTGAAACCAAACAAATAGATGCAATGGTGTATTTGACTTGATGCATTTCCCACATGTACCATGTTGGTGAGTACGTACTTTAGGTGACAAAAGAAAGTATTATAAACTCTAAAAACTCTAAAAATCAATCGCTTATCACCACCACATTGTCCAGAATGTTTAAGCTAAGCTCCAATGCTTTCCTATGGAGTATATTTTTAAAATGAAAATGATGAAAGCTGTTGTGGTGGTGTTTGCTGTCTGCAACACGTGAAATCAAGACAGTTAATGGATCAAGTCTTCGGAAGATTTGAGTGTGCTCACTTTCTTCCCCATGTCCAGAATACAAAGATGCAAAGTACATAAAAAGCACATCAGGGTTTTTGTGAGCATACAAGGACTGTGAAAAGTTGTTTAGGAAACTCAAGTGCTGACAACTATCTCTGGGGATAAGAATCCTTTTATCAGTCATAAGCTATGTATAGTGTAAACTTTCACACCTGGTGTATTTTCTATCTTATTTTAATCAACTTGCTGTTGTAACTTGAGTTGTATCATCCCCAGGCTACTGACTAAAACATCTGGTGAGCCATGTATTAGAAGTATCCGCTGCAGTGTAGACTTCTAAAGTCAGGCAAGATGAATCCATACCCAAGCACTTAGTAGGACATACAGGGGACTAAGCAAAATTCTCTCCATCTACCAATTTGGGTAGATTTTATATCAAACACAGAACTCTATTAAGTTAACTCTGATGTCTAAAGTCCATACAGTTTCTACATTAGAGTCAACCTGAAATGGGATTTGAGTGATGTGAGTTCTGTTTCCAGCTCTCTGTGTGCTTCTGCGTTAACAACAGACATAACTCATGTCATCCCAACCATTTTTCTACTTCAAGTTCCGGCAGAATGAACTCTCTGCACATATCATGTTGTCTGCCTTCTGAGTGCTCAAGGTATGTGGAGATATATACTCTTCCTAATTAATGTGTAAGAGAGAGATCACAACTAGGAAGAAATGGTAATTTCTCATAATTCCTCAGTCCACTGCAGGGGTTGTACTTTTTTATTTACTCACGTATAACTTGCTGGCTATAAACCATTCTAGTTTCTTACAGATAATTATACTGAATTTGCAAATTGACTTGATATTAAGTACTGTGGAACAAGAAGAGATAGGACTGATTGTGACCACCTGCCTCAACTCCATTTACAATGACATCTTTCTCACATATGCAGCTTATGACCAGATAACATGGCAACAAACGTGAATCAAATCTGTAATACTTCTGTATTTCTGAACTGCTCAAAACTCTATTTCTAGGTTGAATGCATTCTGGTTTGAAACTGCATTCGTATCCAGTATCTGCACTGCATTTCTCACTGACTGATACAGGACATTCCTACAGGGAACCGTGACGCAGATAAAAACATATGAAATAGGTAAATCACTGTTGTGATTAATCATGTTATTGAGTGAGGGAAGAGGTTTCTTGTCACTTTTATTCATAAAATGGCAGGGGTCAGAGACATCAGCCCACCACACTGCCTTTCCATTGTCTCATGAAAAAGATTTATCCATTCAAAATTTCACAGGTCAAATACATAGTAGAAAGCTAAAATAATAATAAAATTATTGTGGCTGCTCTGAAAATGCATATGCACAGTCTCAGCAGTTGTGAACTCCTCTGCTTACTGTCATCTCTTGATAACAGGACAGCAATCTGGATACCCACGAAGGAAGAAGGAAACCCACAAAATAGAACACTGAAGCTGGATATTAATATCTACTGAAATAAATGGAAAATGAGTTTTCATATGAAGATATACACAAACTGGTGAAAATGCTGTAAATAAAAAGTACCTTGATAGCATTCCAATAAATTAGCCGTTTTGATAGTGCATAAAAACAAAAAGTGAGAGAAATTGAATTCAAGTATCAAGTGCCAGTCTGACAAGCTGCCATTGCCACTGCATTATATTAAAATCATACCATCCTATAAAATTGCCTGCTGATGTGTTTGCATTTGTAGACTATAAAATATATTGAGATTACTGTGTTTCCAAAAGTGGTTTGCCAAACACAAAAGTGCATGTGTGAAGAGGAAAGAAGAGACTAAGAGTGGTGCAGGCTGTTTTGCAACCACAAAGCATTCATGAATAAGAAGTGCAACAGTCTAAGCTGAAAAAATGATTTAGAGAAGTTACAACATGTGTATGTCATATTCAGCAACTGTTAGCTAGAAGGTGGTGATGTCAGGTAACTACTTGACTTTCCCTCAATTACTCTTGTAGTTTGTCACTGTCCATTTCAAAACAGATTTTTCTTTCAAGAAGATTATGTAATTACAAGGTATTTAGGGAACAAGATATTGGTGTTTAATTCCTTCTGCTTTTGTATTCTATTTGTATACAACTCATAATTTTTGTCTTCATTGCAAAAGGGAGAGATTGTCCAGAGCACAGCATCAAGCAAGTAGTCTTATTATTGCTTCTCAGTAAAGACAAGGCTTTGCAGGTTTTACCTAAGTGGACAATCAGTTGGAATAAATACAGAATAATCAGTACTGCATTTTTTTAACTGGTGCTAAACTGTCCTTTCCTGGAGTTTATGTCAGAAGGCCACAAGAAGAATCACTCTTTCCCATAGAAGACAGGGACTAATATTTCCATAAAGAAGTTTTCAGTTCATCAGTAGATTGGAAATGTCAACAGAATTACCTCACGCACACAGGGCACACTGCTCCCCATGGGGTGATCACAACAATGGCACTGCTGCCATAACCAAGCCAAGCTACAAGCACCAAAGTGCTGCATATATGGATACTGCAGACATGCCCAGGACCTCAGATAACAAAAGCCATCCATGAAAACATAGTTCCCTGTAACCCAGTAGTTTTCCTGTAGCCTCAGAAGGTGGCTAAGTAGTGCTTAATTTAGACAGAATCTACGTCCGTAAGATCTAAGTAAAATCTGTCTTTTGAACTGTTTTGCCTAATTGGAAAAACTAGGATTCCCTCAGTCCACGTGAATGGAGTACCAACTTTGAGGATGTTTCTTTAATATCATTTAACCTTCTCATCTTGTAAGAGGGTCTAACTAAATCTACTCCCCTTACAAACTCTTGATTCTTATTATAAGCTATAAAATGAAAATAATATATATTTTTAATGATTAGTATAAAATACCAATAGCATAAATAAAAAATTAAAAGGAAGCCAGGATCAAAGAAGAAATCATCTGGAAATCCCTGAGTTTGTAGGATGACTCCATCAGTCCCATGGGTTTGCAGTCCTGGCTTCAGGAAAGTTTTGTTTCAGCATATTCATTACAAAATCTGTCAGCTGAGTATCTGTAATAGTGTGAATAACAACACATGACCCCACCAAAGAAAATATGATATGCTGTGTTCCTTCCTTTGGGATCCAAAAGACCTTCTTGAGTCAGGTGGCTGAAGAAGGGTTGTTTCTGGGTAACAGCCTATGGATGAACAATCAAACTAAATGAAAACATATCTTCTTACAGAGGAACACGTCTACTTTTTATTTTTTTTAATAGTTCAGAAAAGTAAAGTATAAGCATCTGCTCTAGAGAAGCATTCAGTAAGATCCAATTTCTACATCCTGGAACACTTATTTTCTCTAGGGAACATCAACAGTTTTGATCAGCTTTAGTTAAATGTGTAACTTCACAAAGCCTTCGCCCTGACGCAATTTTCATAAAAAACACCCAGCCTGCCCTTGTTAGTACAACATACTTGAGACATTCTTCATAAATATTCCTTCTGTCAATTGGAACAGATATATATAATGCAAGTTACTCTTATGATAAACACTAGTATCACAAAATAGCCAGATTTTTGAAATAACTCTTCTTAGTACCACAATTGAGCCACCGTTATAAATAAGACTTGAACCATTTGAAATATTTTAGGTAATAGTTTGAAGGTAACGGGAGAAAGCACAGAGAGGATAAGAAGTGAAAAATAAAAAATTTTGAAGGAGGTGCTCCAACTAGGAAGAAAAGTCACTGCTTTTGTTAAAAGCAAGTTCTCAAAACTATAGTTTGCATTTTGGTGGCTAGAATTCATCTGAATGCAGTAACTTTCCTTTAATTTAATGGACTAAGGATACAATAATTCCAGCTCATGCTGCTCTTGATTTGATTAAAAATAATGATCATGAAGAAGAAAGCATTGCTTTCTTCGAATCTCTTACCTCTACACCTGCACTGAGGCTGCCACCAGTGGTGTTAATTAGTAGCTGGACAGAAGCTGACAACTACTGAATTGCAGATGTTTATACTTTGCAGTCACTGGCAATGGGCTGACACCTGGACTCTGAAATTCAACATCTCTTTCATGACATCCTTTCCTGAGTAATATTTGATGCCAACAAAAAAACATCAAAGTGTTTTACAGGCTTTGAGAAGATATCAGGACAATTAAATAGAGGCAGGATTATCTGCTGCACATGGAAGTAGACTTCAGCATTCTGCCTGCTTGTGAGGCGATGCTGCTGTTCCCTTCTTTATTCCCTGCTTCATTTCGCAATTCAGACTGAAAGCATTTTGAAGCAGACAATACCTCAAATACCTCAAAAACAGAAAGCAATCCTCCTGCAGTGAGATTTCTGTCTTGTGGTACTGTTTTGAAACACTGTCAGACATAAACAAAAAACTGAACAAAACACATAATAATGAAGTCAACCCTTACCACTGATCTTAAAGGCCTGAATGTACTCTTTTAAGAAAAAAAGTCTTTTGTGTTTTTACAGAAATAGAGGATTCAACTGCTCTCAGGAGCCAGGGAGACTACCAGGAAAACATAAGTATAGTAAGTATATCATGTTTAGAAACAAAAGGGGAAAAAGCAAGACTGAAAGAAAGGTAAACATCACCTATATGAAGGTTTACAGTTCTCTTAAATATGTCAATCAATGGTGTAAAAGCAGACACATTTTTTTGCTCATTTTAGGTTGATGTCAAGAAAGGGTGAGGAGTGTGCATCTCCCATTCCCTTACAGATGAGTCTGTATTTCTTTGCTCTCAACCGCAAATTTGAACCTGCATCACACTAAGTCCTGGCGTAGACTCAGGCATCACCAAGTGTCTTTCTCTGCAACCCTGCAGCCTGCTCTCCACTTGCAGCTCTATCCTTTACCCCACACTGCCAGGGCTGTGTGTTCCTGAATATATAGGCCAGCATTTTCCTTGTTGTTCTCATGTCCTGTTCTGTTTGGGGTTTTCAGGCTCTCTACTTGACGGTTCTCAACAAGGGGCTCACTGAGGAGAAGGAACTCAGCATCCTTTGCCTGCTTCTGCAGACAGCCAGAGACCACCATGACAAGGTGAGATTGAAACAGGAGGCTCTACACATTAGGCCCTTCAAGTACGATTTTCTCTAAAAGTCACTTGTAAACATTACTGAATTGATCTTCAAAGCATCAGTTATGGTAAAATGGCATTTCTCCAAATTACAGATGAGAAACTGAGACACACGCATCAAAGACAACCAGCCAGCCAAACCACAACCCCCTTCAATTTCTGTAAGCAATTTCAGAATCGATTGAGACAAATGTGGACAACTTCATCACTCCATAACACTATTTGCTCAGAACAAACACCTCATGGACTTCATTGCATTTGGTTTAAGCCAAAGTTAGGGTTAATTCACATCATTTAAAACTCTTTGCCAAGCAGGAACAGTTCCTGAGAACAATATTTAAGTGCTTAAACCAAAGTAGTCTGTCTACATTTCCTAGCCTCACTTACCACTTCAGTCACAATGTGCAAATGAGCCCAAGACAGTACCTTTGTTATCTTTAAAAATCATGAATTCCTATCAGCTATTCTGTGCTGAAAGCAAAAAAAAAGTCAACCTACATTAAAAAGCGTAACATACTATAGATGTATACATGAGAGAATTAAGGGTAACTCAATGATTTCCCTTCATTTAGGAATTTGGATTACCTCAATGAGGGCAAGAATTGATGACTGAACCCAGCATCCAATTCTTTTCCTTGGCAAAAATGTGCCAACTTCTACAAGTGAAGCAAGAATCAATCAAGAGGAATCAGTTTCTTCCTAATTAGCTACTCATTCCTCTCTATATAGCTCACTTAGCCTTTTTTTAAGTGTACACAATTGATAATGCTTTCTGCCCACCTTACATCACACCTTTTCTCAACTTTCCGCCTTTTATGATACAAACCTTCACAAAATGATACGCCTTTCTTTTGGAATATATATATAGCCTATGATCAGAACAGTTGAGTTCTTCTCTACTATTTTTTATGTTTATACCTAATGAGAAAAAAATCTATGACAGTAGTTTAAAGATGAACTAAAAGCAGTTTAAAAGCACAGAGTAGAAGAGACATATATATACTTAGCAGTAACAACATGACAGCCAAAGTGTAACTTATGTTTTATGTGCTGGTCGTTTATGAGACTCTAACAGTGAGAAATTTAATGTAAACAACATGGAAAAAATTATCTGCTCATATACGCTCCTGACAGTAATTCTTATATTCTGCTGCTGTCACATATAAATAATTCCAATAAATAGGCAATATTTTTAGGCCTACTTGATGGCAGAACAGTGAAATCTGTATGACGTCTCCACTTCATGGGAGAATTTTGTTTTTTGCCTAATACCTAAGTGTCCGTGCTTTCTGTTCGTTGTTCTTTTAGTGCAGTGTCTAACATCAAACTGTGTATTTAAAATAAATTCTTTTTTTTTTTATTTTTATAGTTATATTTATTTTAGTTATTTTTTTCTCTCTGTAGGAGATTTAAAGTTTATTCATCTACATTTCCAAAGTGTGTTTAAGTAAAAACGTATCTATTTAAAACATGGCCAAAGCCAGTAAGGGATCACGTAGTCACCATGGAAAAAATATTGCTACTCGCATGGTAGAATCATTTTTTATACGCAGTAGGACTGCTTTTCCACACAAAAATGAACATACGTAGCTTAATGTCCATAACCTGTACTCACAAATAAAAATTTATTGAGGGAAAAAAACATGTCTGTAATATCCACAGATCAAACAGAACCTCTTCTGCTAAATTTAATTAATTTTGTTCCACCAAGCTACAAAGAAAGTAACTTGAAGTACATTTAAGAAAGAGCTAGTCTGTGTGCTTCTTCCTCACAATTGGTACCTCTTTCCAGGCTTCTCTATTGCAGATGTTCTTAGGATGTGTGGGAGGCACACTGCCTCCTAGCCCTCCTACACACAGATCTACGCCTCTGTTTTTCATTGTATCACCCCCTCTTTTTCCCTTCCCTGATCAAGAACACTCTTTTTCTCAGTCTACTCTTCTGAAAAATACGGTTCCAGTTGGTCCACACTTCCCCTCTTTGAAAACATCTAGGAGTTCCTTGGCCCCTGGAAAATTCTGATTGCCACCTTCCTTTCCCCTAAGGTCATTATGGTGCTGGATGCAGGTAAGAAACAGGTTCCAGTATGATGTTTGCTTCCCTGTAGGCAGAATACTTAAGGCAAGAAAGAGTGAGGTGACTTTCAGAAAGCTCTAATGTTTGCCTCTTAGAAAATCCATATTCACAAGCAGTGCTGCAAATGCTGGACTGGGTCTACTCAACCAGCCCATATCAAATATTATTTGTACTTATTAGTAATGATTTGTACCAGCCCCAATACAGACAAATTATCTAATGTACTTCTTTTATTTATTTGTTTCGAAAAAGCTGCAGGGGGGTAACTAGTCATAGACTGCTTACTGGGAGAGGCCAAAGAAGTCCCTCCAGGCAGAATTACAACTTTTTCAAGTTTCTGTTGAGCATCCTCCAATCTGTACCATAGGCCTGTTCAGCCAACTCTGACTTGTTTCATCCTCAGCTTTTATCTCATATTCACATCTGCATTTACATTCTCTGTTTGCTCTTCTCAATATGCTTAATGTCTTTAACCCATCCTTTCCTCACTGCTGACTTGTAACTCCCTCAGAAACAAAATGCAAAAAAAACCCCCGAAATCTGCTATGTGCAGACACAGGCACTACACTGAGTGACCTGACTACTTTCTGCACTGTTTATTCAGTTCTTAGTAGAAAGAACACTTTTTTTCTGTCAGTCCTTATCTACAAGAAACAAAATCATGCAAGAACAATGAAGGAATATGAAGAAAGCAATGCCGGAGAATAATATATAAAGTAGTAAAGAATTCTTTTGTATCGGGAAGACATTTAATCTCATGTGCAACTGAGAGAATAAGTGAATTTTTATTATCAACTATTTTATATATATGTATTTTACAGAAATGTTGTATTTTGAGCACATTGCCAATTGTATTGAAACAGACTGCTTGCTGTTTTTAAGAAAAAATTCTTGCTTGCTTTACCTGAGCTGGTAGAAGCAGGAGACTTGCTGCGCCGGGATGGACCTGGGCTCTTGGTGGTGCTCCTACGTGAACTTGAAGCTATTTTGGTATAGGAAGTAGATTTCACCACTCGACATTCTAAAAGACAAAGAAATTGCACAAGTTAGCAATTAAGAAAGCCAGCAAGATTTTGAAACAGAAAGAGCGTGAAAAGCACAAACATTTAGCCCACGCTTGTTTTCATTCATCTTGAGGAGTTTTATGGGAAAATATAAAATCTGTATAAATGGCTCCATTAAAATCCAAGTGCAGTATGTACCACTTCTCAGACAAAGAACTGCTGCAGTAATCCAGACTTTCAGATACCATGGTTACTGCAGGTACTTAGGACAGCTTAATTTAAGAGTGCCGAGATGACACACAAAATTTATTTGCTTTTGAAGATTTCAGCACAAGCAATGCAGTGGATTCTTGTAAATGATTTAGTTGCAGTGTAAGCATTTTTGTCAGCCTAGTAGTCTCCTCTGGAAGAACTGGAAGGCTGCTTTTATATATCAAAATGTTAAGACTGTACAAGATGACGCAGGTGTCTGTCACTCATGAAAGGTTTGAAGAAAGTGAAGCAGGTTTGTTGCTCCTGCCTAATCCTCTGGTGAGCAACAGCCCACATTGTATAGCACACGCAATTCATCAAAGGTTGAGGGAAATGGCACTACTTGCTCATAAGAGGCATCAGTAAAATCAGTGAAGAGGCGAAATTACCCTCCCACTTGAGAACACTGCAAGATGTTCAGGTTAGGGTTTATATACACCCACACAGCTCTGTAGGCATTCTTGCATTACGCCTACAAAATGGTTCTTGGCCTGAGGATGAAAGAACTCGGTGTGCATAAAGCTGATGTCTTGCAGTCATAATGGATACTAAATTAATCACTAGACAAATTATACAGTCAGGGCAAAAAAAAATAAAATTCCACTTCTTAGCCAGTATACAATTAGAAGTCTGCAGCAATGTTTATACTGTATTCACCTCAAAATGTCAGTATACCTCACTTGCTTAAAAATAAATAAATAGACATTTATTTCTGTATCAGACCTGTTCCCCATTTTCTTCCCATGGTTAAGTTTCTCAAAATAGGTTAAGAGAAATAAACATGATTTTTTTTTCTCCCTAGTAAGAAAATACTATGTACAAGCCTGCACATTATTTAGTCTTCACAGATGATCAGTGGAGCCTGTAACATAGCTTAGACAGATTAGAGAACAAAGAAATAAAATTGAGCATAACTAATTAACTTAAATATCTCCACCAGTGAATGATGTCATGAAGTGTATTTCTCTTGGCTGCCCTAACTGCTTGTCTGTCGTCAAGCTGTTGAAGAAGATGGAAGCAAGAACTGATGCGTTACTGAAGGAATGTCCAGCACATCTGAGAGTAGAGGACCATAGAAAAGCCCTAGTCTTACCAAAGAAGCCTTTCTTCCCAAACTCTCCCACCTTCCTACTGGCTAGTAGTAGCTAATTTCTTTCTGTTGACATTTTATGTGATTCATTCATTACTAATCTTATTACATATCAAGTGATGACTGGAAATGGAGGAAAACATCGACTGTGTTGTAAGAGTTAATTATCAACTGAAAACAGGAGGAAACAGGTGAAAGCTTTCAGTTAGACTCATATAGGCAACTACATCAGAAATCTTACATGATGTACTTGCATAAACAGCTGCTACAGAAATTGTCTATAAATTTCGAATGCAAACAGCTTCTTTATCTTGTCAACAAAGACTTAAAATGTCAAAACATCTAACAGTCAACTTACTTGATTTTGTAAAATTAAGATGTTATCCTAGTGTACGTCCCCATTCACAGGAATCAGTCAGGAAGGTAACTGAATATTCCAGCAGTCAATGACCAAAAAGGCTAAAATAACGTGATCCAGCCAAGCGAAAACCATCAGACTATATTCACTAGCTTAGTAAAAAAACCTTAAAGAGTCCACGAGGAAAACAGCTAGCTACTTAATGTAATACACTTTACTGTACATGAGGCTTTCCTTTACTTTCATCATATACAGAACATGGTATCTGCATTCTTTGCTTGCAATTCATGCTATAGGTTGCACTTTATCTTTCATCTTATTGCAATTATTAGTACCTACTTAAGTTTTGAATTCCTTATAACCACCCAGAGTTGGAATGAGGTTAGAGATAAGATTCTGCATTCACATTATTTGGAAGGAACAGGCAGAAGGTGGTGTGTAAGGTCAAAAGAGGTGTCTACATGCACATCTAAGTTATGTTTCTATCCTACAGACAAAAGTGCGTCTCAGCCGATATTCAGGACAGCACTTATTTGGACCCAGCCTGTTCAGAAACGTGAAGTAAATAACAAAGTGGGAAACGAAGATGTATGTGAACTGAAACATAGAGGCATTTCATCAGTGGGCACAAACTGGAACACAGGAGGTTCCCTGTGATTTTTTTTTACTTTGATGATGCATAAGCACTGGAAGAAGCCTCATCCAGTGCTTTTTTCCACTGGAAGAAGCCCAGAGACATAGTGAAATCACCATCCTTGGAGACACTCAAAAGTCATCTAGGTACAGTCCTGGAAAACTTTGCCTAGGCAAACTCTGCTTTAGTAGGGGAGGGTGGACAAGAAGTTCTCTGGAGGTCCCTTCCAACCTCAGTGATTCTGTGATTCTCAGGGCTTTGCTCAGTAGTGTCTGCAAAACCTCCAAAGATGGAGACTGCAGTGTCCCCGGGCAACTCATTCCAGTGCCTGATTGCCATCACAGGGAAAACATACTTATTTATAGTCTGAACCTCTCATTTCAATTTATAGCTGTCACCTCTCAACCTCCTACCATGCATCACTGTGAGGAGCTTGCCTCTGTCTGCTTGCTGGGACGCGATGCAATGCTTCCTCTTAGGCACTGAGTCCTCCTGGTAGGTTCCCACAGAGTCATCTTGTCTGCATGCTGAACAAGCTCAGATCCATTAGCCTCTTCTTGAATGGAAAGTGCTCCAGCTACCCATCATCATGATGGTCCTTTGCTAACTCCTTCCAATTTATGGATATCTTCCTTTTACTGGGGGCCTGAAACTGGAGACAGTATTCCAGACGTGGCCTTCTATGCACTGAATACCAGGGACTGACTACCTTCCTCTCTGTAATGGATCTGCTACTGTCCACATACCTTGGTTCTGTTAGCATTCTTTGATGCCAGATCAGTCTTTCTTCTCTGGATAGCCAGAGAAATTTCCTCTCTTTCTCTATTTTTCTATTTGTACAACTCCCTTTAAGCTGAGTTATGAACTTCTTTGGCATGATTCTCTTTTCCAGTTTATCAAGTTTTAAAAGATTTTATTTCAAATGAGCTTATATTCTCTGCTCAAATGCCACTGTGAATCCCAAGGTAAGTTTCAAAAAGTGCCACTTTTCCTATAGGTTTACAAGTTTTTTTTTTAAATGAAGTAGCCTATGGTATGCACTGCAGATATGAGCAAGCCTTCAATGCTGCACACACCAGGGTCAGGCAATTCTTGCCTTCAAACACTAAAAAAACTTGTAGTCATGGGCAGAATGTTACTCTGCTGCTTGCTGCAGAAAGGTCTGAGCTCCCATGAGCAATTTATGTATGCAATGATGTTGTCACATTAAGTTTGGAGAATTAAGTTTACTGCAGACTTCACTCAGTAAAGACACAACCATGGCTTGCCTCCTCTAAGACATTACTATAATCTGCCTGTTGCTACAGGAAAGCTATCCGTACATAAAGAAGGGAAAACAAAACAAAAGAGCATGGTTTCTAAAGCCATATTTTCAATTCAGTATTTACACTGGCAAAGAAATAAACACTTATTCTCTCCTCGTCAACAGTACTCTGATAACTATACAACAGTTGCTTGGTAAGCCATGAAAAGGATTTTTTTCCTTAATCTTTTTTGATGAAAAAAATACCAGAAATAAATCCAGACACATGAAAGTTATGCTCTTTCACACATGTGGGCATGCTCAGCCAAGAAGACACAATATTTTTCTATAGTATGTTCAGTGAGGGAAGAAATGTTTCACAGAGCCCCAGTCCTTCCTCTCACTAGCAATGAAGATTAAAGCAACAAAATGATGATATCCATGGTAACACGAAGCAAAAGGTCAATTTCAAGGTCCAGTCACAGACTTTATTGCTTTCCAACTCAGTATATCAGATAAATAAGAATGTTTCTCCAGCCAAAACATCTTGTAATAAGATGTTCTATTGTATAACTACAGACAGCTACAAAGTAGGAGAGGTTACCACAGAATATCAGCATTGAGACTAACAATGTAACACATTGCAGTGGTTTTCTAGCAGGGGATACTTCCATGGGCATCTGGGGTATTTAACGGACTTTAAACAATAAAGTTGAGGAAAAAAAAGGAAATACCCCAGGGCTACTACTTGACATGTCTGAGACACTTCAGAGCCAAGATAAGGAATAGAAAGTGCCTGAGATTGCACAGTGATGCCAGTGAGTGCACCAACTGTACAAGCAAGAAGCTCAACATACTTACTTGTGTGCTCCTGATTCTCCCTACTGTCAAATGCATAAAATGTTAGCATATGGTAACCAAGGGATGCTAATGAGCAGAATCATAATGCCTCCAATCTCCAGCTCTGTGATGTTCCATTTTCAAAATGGTTAATTAGCTTATGTGTTCATTAGATTTCACAATGGCAAGAAAGCAGCAGAGAATAACTAATCCACAATAAATACATCAGAAAATGAATAATTTTAACATGTTTCTAGAAAAGGTTGTGAAAAGTTGTCTAAATTACCAAGAGATCAAAAAGGCTTACTTGTCAGCTACTCAGAAGTTGACTGCATGAACTTCTTGAGCTTTTTTCTGGGTTAAAATATCACTCTCTGCTGCATTTTGTCTTCTTCGAGGTCTGTGCGTAAAGGACAGATATTTATTTTTTGGTATCCTTGCCAATCTGGTTTTCTAGGATGAGAACATTTAACTTGGCTTCAGCAACAGCTGTATCCTGCAGATAAGCAAGGCGGGAGGATCAAGGATGTCTATGCTTGTTGGTAAGCCACTTTACCGTAAGCCTTAGGCTGGTACCTTTCACCACTGCTTAACAATGTCAGCCTCACTATCTATGTCCTCAGGCCAATCAGTAGACCATTACTCCATATTTTTGTTTTTAATGTTGAGTGATTTGTTCCATGTATCTAATTGGTAATGCTGCTAATAAGATTTTACTTTTTAGTTGCATTTATGTCTTCAATTAAAACCAGTAATCTTCTGTTTGCAGAACTAAATTTCACTCTCTTCAGCAAAAGGGAAATAGCATCATCCTCTCTAGCGGCACTGATATATAACGCAATTCACCCAACCCTATTGATGAATCAGATGCAGCTAAAACTTGCAATTACAAAATGTTCATAAGGGTAACTATCAACCAGCTTCCACAAAGGAAAAAGATATAAGGAGTTTCGCTGGGGTTTAAGTAATTTCTAATCTTCTGTTTTCATGGTTGTGTCAACTTCAATTTTGTTCTTCATGTCTTCCCATTCAATGTGTTTCTGATGTAGATGGACAGTGATGTTTGAGCAGAATATAAAATCCTAAAGTTCTATCCCATGCATTAAGCTATCTGCTACTGTAAATACCCATTTTCTGTGACATCCCATCTTTTGATTTGATTTCTAACCACTTTTCTGCTCATTATGAGGATTAGGATCCCTGACTATTTAAACTGTGTCAAATTTTTGTAGCAGTAAATACCTATGTTTCTTTTTTTTATCCCTGAGAAACATGCTTTTATTGGGATATAAAATATAAAAAAAAGCTAAATTTTCTTTAATGTGAAAGGGTGTTCTCCAATTCTGAAACCAGGATAAGTATTCACTGACAAGGAAAAAGCTTCATACAATGAGTTCCAAGCTGTTAGGAAGCCAAATAGCTTAACTCAACCTAAAATGTATTCAGATGTTTGTACTTCTCAAAAATGGTTTGTAAGTTAGAAATAGCAAAGGTATTTGTGAATCTGACAGGAGTATCATGTAATATTACTAATTTCTCATTCTATTAAATTTCCTATTTTTCAACATCCTTATTTGTTGCTCAATTCTGTGAAGTCATCCAGAAAGTCTTCTTAAAAAGGGAAATTGATTTTATGTATAATCAAAACATTTCAAGTATTTCCTACTTTATCTTCAAACAAGCTCCTGCATGCATAACTTAAAGATGCTGCTGGCAGGATGGAACTCATTCAGAATTAGACAGCTAAAAATACCAAGCACAGGCATCAACTGTTCACTCTACAGTCCTTTCAAAGTCATTGGAACATGTTGATTTGCATGAGTTAGGAACCTGTAAGTTTTAAGATATAAATTTATTCACGAAATGACCAGATATAAATTACAGAGTTTGAGAATTGGTGAATATACCTTAATTACAAGCTTTATACGGGCTCTTTTACTCAATACACATGGTAACATAATTTTTTTTCTGTATTCTGTGATCTTGCTGCAAATAGATTTTATCTTCCTACTTTCTTCTGTCAACCATTTTGCCAGAATCATCTCACACAAACCTCCATGTTTTCTTTCTTTGCTATATAACCACTATAATGTTAAAATTTACTTGTTAACAGACAAGGAAAAATTCCATACCAGAGCAGTGATAATATGGAGTTAAAAACAAAACAAAAACAACAAAAAAACAACCCACAACATTTTTTTGTCACTGAATAGCTTCACAGAAAAAGGCACAGTAGCTAAATATTTTCTAACTCTGTATTTGTGAGCAGACAAAATTAGAATTCTTCAAAACCTTCTTGTCAAAATGAACTTGAAATACTTCCTACTGCATCCACATGAATTAATTTTTATGTGTAAAATACTGATTTCTGAAACTGAAACTGCACTATTAGAAATTAAGTTTAAAAAGCTTGAAGACTGAGTTGAAATAGGGAATTTGCCACTAGCTAAAATGCATCTCTAGCACACGTAATCTTTAACATGTATGTCTTGCACGTCTTGCCACATACTCAAGTTCACTTCCAGATATTTTAATTACTTTTGCTTGTTAATCTCACTTTACTCAAGCTGTTTCAATGCTGATTATAATGTTCCTTCTTTTGCCCCTGTATTCAGAATCCTCTCTGGCATACCACACTACGTGCACTGGCCAGAATATTGAAAAGTTAGTTTTAATGAGAAATTGTTAAGATAGTATAACTGATTACAACAGCAATTGAGTGCAATATATTTCTTTATGGAGTCAGCACTATTCTTCATCAGACAAAGACATGTGCTGTCTTTGCTCATGGCTGTCTATTCCCCTCTGTGAGAAAAGTATATTTATTGGACATATACTCTAACAGCAGGTATCATTTACCCCTCAAATACCTCTGGTGAAGTCAGGGGAAACATCCATCATTAGAGTGTCTTACTTTATCTGCTCAATTTGGATGGCATTTTCTTGGCATTCATGCAATTGACAATGAAATGAGAGGATGGTACAAATTCATTCTCTCAACTTTTCTGTTCAGAAAGATCAATGGCTTGTTTTCCGGCTCAGTACAAAGAAGTAATATTTATCATATTATCTATTAAAAACCATTTTGTTCTTTACTCTGAGAATAAACAGACCTCCTATCCAATCCATATGGTAAATATTAACATCATCCTAAGCATAAAGGGTACAGGCATTCCATCATTTTTTTTTTTATTCCAGCATAATAGAAGTGACGATGTTACAGTTTAACGTATCCTAGGTTTTTGGTACTGCTATCTGCTGTCTGAAGAGTATCACTTCTTCTAAACCACCTTCCAACTCAAGTGACTCTTTTGGAAGTTTACAAGCTTTAGTCCTTTTCACAGACAGAAAAGTAAAAAGTCCTAATTTGCAAACACTGGTTTCAAGTAGAAAGTATCAGCTAAATATATAACTGAGAAACATCCATTTAAAATGGTCTACTTTTACACATTTTAACCAGGTTTCTTAAGTTAAAGAATATGCCTTCTAAGTGATTTGTGGTGGTGGAGAACAACATGTACTCAAACAGAACTTATTGCTTTTGAAATTTTTTTGTATAAATCTGCACATTTCTAATGCACTTATAATGTCTAATAACTTAATCATCCAGGATGAAGTTTTAAAACCTTTTTACCCAAAGAATAAAATACATTGTACTGGGATAAAGATTGCTGTCAGAAAGGTTAAGCACAAACCAAATTCCCACGGCACTTACACAGATAACTGGTTAGATTAGGAAGGTGTCTTGCACAAAAAGAAGATACACAAACAAACATTAGCCACCAAAATACACAAATATGAGGACTGTAATTCTTTGTTGTTCATTTCAGTTTTCATTATAAAGACTAACTGCAATTACATAGCTATTGCAACTTTACTAACAGAGGGATTAGAACGCTACAAGCAGAATAGGTTAGAGAGACTCCTTTGATAACATTTGCAAATCAGCTAGACATGAAGACCATCTAGGGACAATCTTTAAGCTAGAAGGCATTATTTTTTCAGAATTGTGAAGAGCAGATGAACTTCTAAGAGATTAGAAAAAGCCAAAACAATTGCTTATCTTTAAAAATGGGATAAAGCAGTAAACTACGAATTGCAGAACAGTCAGCCTAACTTGAATTTTCAGAAAACAGAAACTGAAGGAAGGGTGCAGTGAGGATGGAACCAGGTTCTTTTCAGCAGTGCCCACTGTTAGGAACAGAGAAAACAGGCACAAACTGGAGCACAGGAGGCTCTATCTCTTTCATCAGGATTTTGAAATCCAAGCCCCAAATTTGGCAAATTATCATCTACAGAAATTGCATTTGAGTATTAGAAAATGAAGGCAGATAGTTACCAGTAGTTCCTTCTCTCCTAGTGAGACAATGTGCTGAGGAACTCAGCAGGGTCTTGTTTCTGAGTCTGGTACTAATCAATATTTTTCTTAATAAATTTAGTAAGCATTTTAAATCTGGAGATGGCATCACCATAGGTAAAACTACAGGTGTAAATCCTGTTAACTGAGGAAGTCATCAGAAAAAAACAACAACCAATAACAAAACAGAACAAGTCCAAAGCACCGCATCCAGGAAAAAAAAGCAATGGAAACAAGGCAGAAGCCAACTCACTGCATGCATCAGTTGCGTAAAAGCTAGACAACAGTTCTGCTAAGAGGGATGTAAGTGGGTCAAATGCTGAATCTGAAGCAAACAACTCAGCAAGCATCATCATCCTGCTGACACAAACAGGAGCACCGTATAGAGGATACCTGAATTATTCTGCTCTCCTCAGGGTGACTAAAGCGTAAGGTAACACAACAAATAAACTTCTGTGCATCCCATTTAGAAACATTTAGAGTTGAGAAAACACCAAGGAAGATCACAACTTTGGGACAGATAACCAGTGAAAGCTAACTAATATAAACAGGATCATAAGCTCAGAATATTGGTTAAAAGACAAAGCAGCAGCCAATAGTATGTAGCAAATTGCCAGAAAAAAAGAAAATAAATCAATTTCCTACTTAGTAGTTGTATCACAAGTAGGACAAAAAAGAATGATCTTAAGTTTCTACAAGTAGATTTATTGAGAAATGAAGAAATGTTTTTAACTGCAAGGATAAGGAAGCATTGGAGTAAACCATGTAGATGACTTGCTGAATTTCCCTAACTACAACTTCATGCAAACAAGTTAGCCAGAATCCTGTAAACTCAATTTGGGTACAGCAGGTTCTCCCTTGGGACCTCTCAGGTCTGTTCTATAGCTCTTTTGATTAAGTCTTCCTTGTATGACTCATCTAAGGTACTCTAAAGGTTTATCACTGTCAGCACTTCTGTCTGGTCTGAGCTGAAAGATAAGTAAAAGGAAGAGATGCACTCTAACATAAAACTGAATAAGTCCAAGAACATTTTAGAAAGGGAAAAGTGCTTGCTTAATGGATGAATTAAAGTCGGTAAAATTTCCTGTGTGGGGTGACTATTGAGAGATAAATCATTTATTTGCTATCAAAAGACAGACTGATTAGCTTCAAGAGTTTATCTCAGCAGGGCATTAGCAAAATTGATATCCCCAAAAATGCGGACCTTTTTCCCCCACAGACAATTCAGAATCTTGTTAGCCAGTGTTTTCTCATGCCATTAAGATGTATATACATTCATTCTAAACCAACAATATGACAGAACTTATTCCTGAGAGAAACAGTATCTTAGAGACTTCATGAATTACATCTTTTTTTACTCTCGTTGAATAGATCTACCTGATGTGATGCTGGAGTTGCCTGAGGAGGGATGCCTTTACCTACACCTTCCACAACTCAATCTGCTCTAGAAACACATGCTTTTGCTTAAATGAGCATGTCCGTATAAATTAAAAAAAAACAAACTACGAAACCGAACAAAACCACAAATGCTAGCCCAGTTCAGGAGAAGCCGTCATAAAGTAACAAAATAAAAGCCAACCAAAACATGTTAGCCCACACCATCTTCTGAAGCAGTCTTGACTGTAAATATTTAGAGGAAGGATTACAACTTGTTATGCAGCTGACGCTTAAACAATCAACATGCAGTGAGTAGGCAAGGGTGGCCACGGAGAATGCTAACTACTTATTAAGAGGACAATATTTATATAGATTAGGCTAGGTTAGAAGCAATGCTTTATACTACTTAAAATCACAGATAGTACTCAAGATACTATACAATATTTCGGTGCATTGTTGGTTTTGGTCTCTGTTTTTGAAAAATTATTTCACTACTCAGTTGCACAAACTTAGTGGATATTAGACAATTTCAGTTTGTATTGCCCTTCAATGAAATGAAAGCAATTATTACAAATGATAAGGTATCTTAAGCCAAAAAGTGTAGAATCTAAGAATGAGCTACATACGTGTCTCATTTTTTGAATCCCAGACCCATTTAATTTTCTGTTCTACAAAGTGAGGTCCAAGAAAAATCTCTAGCTCTGTATCTTTTGCATTAATTAAAAAAACCCAAACCAAACAACACATCACATCTGGAGCTCTGTTTTTAAAAATAAAAATAAAATTCTCCTTAGTATTTGAAGAGAGTTGTCATATGGGTTGACAAAATACTGAGCTGCTTCTCTGTTGAAGTCATGTCACAACTATAAAAGATGAACAAATAATTAATTTAACAAGTTTGTCTATATTATTCTTTATAAATCATTCACAATTTCTCAGATAAGGTTGTTATTTAAAGTCTTATGTCTCTGAAATATGCATTTAGAAGTCTGGGATTATTCAACATTTAAGAATGTTCCTAGTCTTGGAAGAGACGCAACACTCAGAAGCTGCTTCTGAACAGATAAGGAACAGCTAACAGTAAAGACCTGATGCTAAGCCAATGTTTAATACATTATTTTCTATAATTATTCTCAAAAAGACACTCAATTTTCTGAAAAATTATTCCAACATTCTATTCTTATATAAATATTTCCAAAAACAAAACCCCCTAACTAAGAATTCCAAACAAGCTGAAACCAAAAGTTAAATTAAAGATCATAATCATTTGCAGGAAATATTTCTATTTTCCTCTAGATATTCAAAGACAAAATTTGACATCTATCTTGCAAACTAACTCAAGAACATGCATGTTGATCGTGTTCAAAGTTCCAAACGTTGAACTAGGTAGTAATGCAAGTCATAAAATACAATGCCTGAAATTCTGTTTCCATTCCACCAATATCTGGAACCCAAGAAGCTTTTGCAGAACATCATGAATCTGCTTGCTAACCAAAATGCAGAAAAACTGAGAGCAAAATATCCTTGCAATAACTTTCCCATTTGCTCCCAGCATCCCCGTGGTTTTGCCAGTGTCAGTCCCAGCTTCCCATATGTCTGTTTCTCCCACAAAAAAGCCTCTGCACTTTCTCTGACACCATGTCCTATGAATAGAAAGCCCTCCCTGGGGCGATCTGCAAAAAGCAGCTTTCTCCTCTGTATGATTCCCCGATGATTTTATAGTTTAACTATTGCAATTGGGATGATGTAACACAGTGCAAAGCAAACAGATGGGCAAGAGATGTAAAGCACGGCCAGGCCAGGCCTAAACTGGAAACCATCACTGCCAGAAGTGTTGTGGGGCTCACAGCTGTTGACATCGCTCCTGGGATGCGTGCGCGCTGAAGCTTTGCTGGCAGCTGCACTGCTGGCCGAGGTTTGCGGCATGTGGTTCTATTTAGGTGCCACAAGCTGGGCTTTGTTTGCTTACTCCCCATTTACATGTGCCTGCATGCAAACCTGTGGAGATAAAAGGTAATTCTGGTTGCCAGCACCCTGTTGTGTAGATCAGGAATGTTTTGCTACACTGGAAGAATGCTCTGAACAAATTGGAGTTTCTAATGAGTCCTGTTTACTCTGTGACTGCAGCTTAGAGACCTGGAGATATCATTTCCTTGGACTTAGCTGAGAAGTGGTAGCAACCTAGCTACAGGAAAATGGAGCTCGGAAGGGTAAATTAGCATATGTACAGTTCTGTGCTGCTACAGCAGACTGCTGGATGGCGGGAGGGTTTATTTAAATCTCACTTGGACAAGTCTAACATTAAACAAAGGGAATTCTGTGATGGTACTGAAGAAAAACAAACAGTCCCAGTCCAATTTCTTTCTTATTATCTACCACACTACCTTTATGTGACAGAAAGTGCAATTCATCAGTAATATAAAAGCAGAGAACCAGGGACATTTCTCTAAGGAAAAGTAATTCTAACAATGAGGAAACGTTACAAAAGAAGACACAACTATTATAAACTGATGCAAGTGCAATGATAAATCACAAGGGTAGACCAGGCCCTCAAGAACTAATTGCCTAGTCTCAACCCATCACCCCACAGTCTGCAACTGAGAAATGCTGTTCCTGCAGCAGTTATGTTCTAAAGTCCCCGCAAGGAATGCCTGAGGGACTGAACTACATGTCTGAAGTGACCAACTGAAATAGCCGAAGTGCAGTAAGTTCCAGCCCCACAAGCAGTCTCAAACAAGCATAACCAACCTGAAGTATGAATTGCCTTCCTGCTTGAAGAGGATACTGTATAGCTCCACAAGACTAAAATGAGGAACCCCACTGGTGAGAGGAATACATTGAAAATGTCTATCTCTAGAGGAGGAAACTAAGTACTCTAAGTCTGGATTATTTATAAATACAAAAGTAAAATACAGATCCAGAAGTAGTATTCAGGATGGGTTCAAAGCTATTATGGGAACAGGAGAAGATTTCAGAAGAATATGAATACTGAATGCATGTATTATTTCCAGCAGAGCAGGGTTTGTGGGATCTACAATACCAGGATAAACATCTGCCCTGCTTTGAAATGGACAAATGCAAACAAAGATTTTTATTATGAACATTACTTCTTTGATTCCTTCACTGAGATTTATATATTATGGGGTAAATATTAAAAACATAGAGAAAGACAGGTTTCTCTGCATTTATTCTCCCAAACCTAACTCTGGATTTTAACAAGCTTGAAAATTTCATACCAAAGTCTAACAAGGTAAAACAGTTGAATTGCACAGTTATTATCAGTAAAATTGGTCCACTTCCAATTATTACTCAGGTGTCAGGAGACATGAAATGAATTAATTGACAAAGCAGGAGGATAAAATGATCCATACTCATTTTACTGAGGCTTTTTTTTCTGACTATTGATGCAAAGATGATGGAAAAATTTACACAAATGCTCTCAAATCTAATCACAGACTTTGAGGCAGAAGACATCATCAGCCACAGTTCCTACTCACAGGCACCTCATCAATGATTTAACATGACAGAGAGGATTGCAGCTTCATTATCTGGTAATATTTTATTTATTCATATTTAATTACTGCATATCGTAACAATTTGAAACTTGACTGCATTGCAGACGATGAGGGAAAGAATGAAGCCGTTATAGTGGCTGCTGGACTAACACATCTGCTTCACAGACCTACAGGGATTCACTGAGCCACAATACACAATAAAAGTGAAAAAGCACTTATATTCTACAAATGAGTTACAAATTCTCCACATTAAAATTGGGTGAAATAAACAATAATGTCTTAACAATTCATGTAGTGGACACGAAGAATCCTATTTATCTTCATTATATGCTGAGAGTGTTTGGACCAAAATCCCCAATTTAGGTGAACCATGAGGAGGATAAAAAATGATGGCAGGGGAAAAAAAAGTAACATGACAAATTAGCAGAACCAAACCTCTCCCCCAGTGGGAGGGAGAGGTGAAGGCCAAAGGGTAGATTAATCTTTCTGTATCATATGGTCTTGATC
>JANHGO010000041.1:2362975-2402541 GCA_024606505.1 Aquila spilogaster | reverse complement strand
GAACTGGCCCTAGAATTAAGCCCTGAGGAACACCGCTGGTGACCGGTCACCAGCCAGATTCAGCCCCATTCCCTACAGCCCTTTGAGCCCTGCCCTTCAGCCAGTTCTTCACCCAGGCTTCTACCAGCTGACAGACTGTTCTGTAAGCATCCTATACATTCTTGTAGGGCTTTGCCCGATGTCTTTCTCTATGAAAATCTTAATTACAGTGTCCAAATGATGACGTCAAATAGACAAGGTCATGGACCATCTTTTGACAAACTAGTATGTGCCTATTTTCTGTAAATTTATTGTTTTTACGTAAGATATTTTTAAGATGGGTAAATCTGTCATCAACACAGAACGATCCAAAATGGTTTGCATTTTCAGTATTTCCCCTATACTGTTTCTTTTCTTATTACAAATTTAATGATGTATTAATTATTATTGTGGCATAATGAAAACATCGGGTTTTTTCATAAGCTGTAAAATAAATTCATGACCTTTTGCAGTGATTGAACATGTAATGGTATTCTGCTCAGACCCTTCTAAAACTGAACTGCAGGAAATTCAGATTTACTCACCTACGCTTCTCCTGCACGTTTAAGTAAAAACAGTACTTTCTCTCAGGACCAAAACCAACAAGGTATCACATAGTCAACATGGCAAAAATGTTGCTAGTCCCATGGCAGAAATATTTGTTATGCATAGCAGGACAGTTATTTCACATAGAAATGAATATACACAGTTCAGTGTCCATTACCTGTACTCCCAAATGAATATTCATTATAAAAAAACAGAAAGAGTCCATAACACTCACAAACCAAACAGGGCCTCTCTTGCTAAAGTTTGATTTAACTCTGTTCCACCTAGCTACAAAGAAAGCTATTTAATACATGTTTAAGAAAGAGCTACTCTGGGCTTGTTCCCCATAATTGATACTTCTTCCCATTACCTCTTTTCAGGTTTCTCAACTTCAGCTGGTTTAGGATGTGTAGGCGGCACGTTGCCTCCCAGCCCTGCTCCCCACGTCTACACCTCTGTCTTTCACTGTGTCTCTCCCTCTTTCCTCCTTCCCTGAGCAAGAATGCTTTTTTTCTCAGCTTAGTCTTCACGTGAAAAATATGGTTCCAGCTGGTCCGTGCCTCCCCTCTTTGAAACCAGCTAGGAGCACCTGGGCCATTCTGATCACCACCTCCCCGTCAAGACCTTACGGTGCTGGATGCAGGTCCCAGTATGACGTTCGCTTCCCTGTTGGCAGAAGACTTAGGGCAGAGAGAGCGAGGTGGCTTTCAGACAGGTCTAATGTTTGTCTCCTGCAAAATCCATATTCACAAGCAATGCTGCAAATGCTGGACTGGGTCTACTCAACTGGCCCACGCCAAGTATTAGTTGTACTTTCAGGCACCAATGCTGGCAAATTATCTAATGCACTTTTTTGTTTATTTATTTGTTTTGCTTGGGAAAAAAGCTGTAGGGGGGAACTAGTCATAGACTATTTAGTGGGAGCAGCTGCACAGGCAGCCAAAGCAAGGCCTTTCAGACAGAACTTCTTAAAGCTTTTTGCTGTGTCTTCTCCAGCAGGCACGACTGGCTTGTTAGGTCAACTCTGACTCACTTCTTCCTCCGCTATCTTTGCACCTCCCATTCAGATCTGTAATTGCATTATTTCTTTGCCCTGCCCCCCCGCCCCTTTCCTCAATATCCTCATTGTCTTTAACCTATCCTTTCCTCACTGCTGCCTCTTAGCTCCCTCAGAAACAAAATACAAAAAAAGACTGTGAAATCAACCTTTTGCAGACACAGACCCTATGCTGCGTAACTTGGACTACTTTCTGCATTGTGCTTATTGAGTTCCTAGTACAAAGAATACCTCTTTTTGTCAGTCGTTAGGTATTGGCACCAAAATCATGCACGGAAAATAAAGTAAACTGAACCATGGTAATGCCAGAGTATGATTTATAAAACACTGAGGAATTATTTTGCATTGGGAAGACACTTCATCTGAGATGCAACTTAGAGAACAAGTGAATCTGTACTATTGACTGTTTCATACATACAATGTTTTTTCCACAGAAATGTGGAATTTTAAGCACATTGCCAATTGTATTGAAACAGATTGGTTGCTGTTATTAAGAAAGATTTCTTGTGTGCTTTACCTGAGCTAGTAGAAGCAGGAGACTTGCTGCGTCGGGATGGGCCCGGGCTCTTGGTGGTGCTCCTACGTGAAGTCGAAGCTATTTTGGTATAGGAAGTGGATTTCACCACCCGACATTCTGAAAGACAAAGAAATTGCATAAGTTAGCAATTAAGAAAGCCAGCAAGATTCTGTAACAGAAAGAGCACTGAAAAGCACAAGCATTTAGCCCACGCTTGTTTTCATTCATATTGAGGAGTTTTATGGGAAAATATAAAATCTGTATAAATGGCCCCATTAAAATCCAAGCACAGTATGTACCACATCCCAGACAAAGAACTGCTGCACGAATCCAGACTTTTAGATACCATGGTTACTGCAGGTACTTGGGACAGCTTCACTTAACAGTGCTGAGACTACACATAAAATTTGCTTTTGAAGATTTTAGCACAACTGATGCAGTGGTTTTTCTGTAAACAATCCAAATGCAATGTAAGCATTTTTGTCAACCTAGGCAGTCTCCTCTAGAAGAACCGGAAGGCTGCTTTTATATATCAAAATGTTAAGACTGTACAAGCTGACACAGGTGTCTGTCACTCATGAAAGGTTTGAAGAAAGTGAAGCAGGTTTGTTGCTCCTGCTTAATCCTCTGGTGAACAACAGCCCACATTGTATAGCACACTCAATTCATCACAAGTTGGGGGAAATGGCACTACTTGCTCATAAGACACATCAGTAAAATCAACGAAGAGGCAAAATTACCCTCCCACTTGAGAACACTGCAAGATGTTCAGGATAGAGTTTATATACACCCACACAGCTCTGTAGGCTTTGTTGCATTACGCCTGCAAAATGGTTCCTGGCCTGAGGATGAAAGAACTTGGTGTGCATAATGCTGATGTCTTGCACTCATAATGGATACTAAATTAATCACCAGACATATTATACAGTCAGGGAAAAAAAAGACTTCCACTTCTTAGCCAATATACAATTAGAAGTCTGCAGCAATGTTTATACTGTCTTCACCTGACGATGTCAGTATACTTCACTTGTTTAAAAATACATCAGTAAACATTTAGTTCTGTATCAGACCTGTTCCCCATTTTCTTCCCATGGTTAAGGTTCCTCAACATAGGTTAAGAGAAATAAACATGACTTTTTTCCCCCTAGTCAGAAAATACCATGTACAAGCCTGCACATTATTTAGTCTTCATAGATGATTGGTGCAGCCTGTAACATAGTTTAGA
This sequence comes from Aquila spilogaster, assembly GCA_024606505.1. Classification (NCBI taxonomy): domain Eukaryota; kingdom Metazoa; phylum Chordata; class Aves; order Accipitriformes; family Accipitridae; genus Aquila; species Aquila spilogaster. The sequence goes on along the minus strand of JANHGO010000041.1, from coordinate 2,399,178 downwards.
CAGATTAGAGAACAAAGAAATAAAATCGAGCATAATTAATTAACTTAAACTTATCCACCAGAGAATGATGTCATGAAATGTATTTCTCTTGGCTGCCCTAACTGTTTGTATTTCATCAAGCTGTTGAAGGGAATAGAAGCAAGAACTGATGTGTTACTGAGGGAACATCCAGCACAGCTAAGAGCTGCTGGACCAGAGAAATACCCCGGTCTTCCCAAAGAAGCTTTTCCTCCCAAAGAAGCTTTTCTTCCCAAATTCTCCCACCTTCCTAATGCCCAATAGTAGCTAATTCCTTTCTGTTGACGTTTTATGTGATTCATTGATGACTACTCTCATTTTATACTGAACAACGAGCGGAAACGAAGAAAAACATTTACTCTGTTGTAAGAGGAAATTATCAACTGAAAACAGGAGGAATCAGATGAAAGCTTTCAATTAGATTCCGCTAGGTAACTACAGAAGGAACCTCACATTGATGTATTGGCATAAGCAGCTGCTCCAGAAACCATCTATACATGTCAAATGTAAACAGGTTCTTTACCTTTCTTTTAAACAGAGATTTAAAATGTCCAAACACCTAACAGCCAACTTGTTTGATCTTGTAAAACTATGATGTAATCCCAGTGTGGGCCCCATTCACAGGAATCAGTTGGGAAGGGTACTGCATATTCTAATGGTCAACAAATAACAAGACTAAAGTAGAATGACCCAATCAAGCCAAAAATCATTAGAATATATTCTTATATTTGCTTAGTAGAAAACTTAAAGAGTCCATGAAAAAAACAGCCAGCTACTTTCTGTAATATACTTTGCTATGTAAAAGCTTTCCTGTTTCCAACATGTAAAGAAACAATTATCTACATCCCTCTCTTGCAATTCATGCTAGGCACTAAAGCTTAACTCTCACCTAGTAATACTCATTTAAGTTCTCCCAATACCTTATAAGCACCCAGAGTTACAATGAGTTGGACCAGATAACCTTCAGAGGTCCCTTGCAACCTCAACCATTCTGTGATTTTTTGATTCTCAGGGCTTTGTCCTGAGTTGTTTCTGGAAAATCCCTGAGGATGGACACTGCACAGCCTCCCTGGGCAAACCCATTCCCATGCCTGACTGCCATCACAGTGAAAATGTTTTTCTTTATATCCAGCCTGAACCTCTTGTTTCAATTTATACCTATCACCTCTCATCCTCTTACCGTGCATCACTGCGAGGAGCCCGACTCCATCGTTTTGATGGAGAAGAGATGCTGCCCCATTGACACTGGGGCTGCTGGCAGGTCCCCCTGAAGCCATCTCCTTTTCCAGGCTGAACAAGCCCAGCTTCATCAGCCTCTCCTCATGAGGCAAGTGCTGCAGCTCCCCACCATCATGATGGTCCTCCACTAACTGCCTCCAATTTAGTGATGTCTTCCTTGAACTGGGGGACTTCAAACTGGACACAGTATTCCAGATGTGGCCTCGCATGTGCCGAGTAGAGGAGACTAATTACTTCCCTGTCTCTACTGAGTCCGCTCCTGTTCATACAGCCCTGGATGTCGTTAGCATTCTTTGCTGTCAGGGCAACTCTCTCTTCTCTTTAGTCTGCATCACAGAAATTTTCTCTCTTTCCCTAATTTTCTATTTGTACAAACCCTTTTGAGTTCAGTTCTAAACTTCTTTGGCACAATTTTCTTTTTCCTCTCAAAAATAATTCACAAGTCATGAAGTTTTAAAAGGTCATAGTTCAAATGAGCATATATTCTCTTTGCTCGAATAGCACTGTGAAGCCTAACATAAATTTTGTCAAGTGCCATGTTTCCTATGGGTTTACAAGTTTATTCACAAATGATATGGGCTATGGTACGGCCTGTGGAGAAGCATGTGGGCAAGTCTTCGGTGTTGTGCACACCAGGATCAAGCAACTCATGTCTTCAAAGGCTGTGGCAAGACTAGTTACAGAGTCTAACGGGATTTCCAGTTCTGAGCAGAATGCAACCATGCTGCTTGTTGTAAATAGGTCTCAGCTCCCAGGAACAGTTTATGTATGCAATTCTGTTGTCACATTTAGTTTGGAAAATAAAATTTTACTGCAGGCAAAGATCCTACTCAGTAACCACACAACCACTGCTTGTCTCCTCTAAGACATTACCATAATCTGCCTGTTGCTGTAGGAGAACTATGTGGACATAAAAAGGAAGGGAAAACAAAACAAAAATGCATGTTTTTTAAAACCATATTTTCTACACAGAATCTATACTGGTAGGGAAGTAAATACATACCTTCTCCTCATCAACAGTATTCTGATAACTATACAACGGGTCCTCGGTAAGCCATGAAATAGAAGAACATTTTTTTCCCTGATTTTCTTTTCATGCCAAAACTATATCACAAATAGATCTGAACTCCTGACAGAAGTGAGTTATATTGCCTTTCTCACTCATGTGGGCATGCTCAGCCAAGAAGAAACACCGGGTGTTTCTGTGGTATGTTCAGTGAGGAAAGAAATGTATCACGAAGCCCCAGTCCTTCCTCTCACCATCAAGTGACTAAGATTAAAGGAACAAAATGATGATACCATGGTAACGTGAAGCAAAAGAAGGTCAACTTTAAGGTCTGATCACAGGCTTTATTGCTTTCCAACTCAGAATACCAGATAAATAAGAATGTTTTTCCAGCCAAAACATCTTGCAATATGATGTTCTATTGTATAACTACAGACAGAACTACAAAGTAGGAGAGAGAAGTACAGACTATAGGCAGCAAGACTGACAATGTAACACTGCAGTCCCTTTATAGAATGGAATATTACCACAGAGGTCTGAGGCATTTAGTGGACATTAACAACAATAAGGCTGAGAAAAAAAGAGGAAAAATCCCAAGGCTACGATCTGACATCACTGAGACACCATAGGGACAAGATAAGCAACACGACATTCCTGAGATTGCACGGTGGTGTCAATGAGCAGTAGGAACTGGTACAACTAGGAGAAACTCCAACATATTTACTTGTGAGCTCTTGATTCTTCCTGTTGACAAATGGATAAACTGTAAGCATGAGGTAATTAAGGGATGCTAACACGCAGAATCATAACACCTCCAGTCTCCAGCTCTGTGATGTTTCATTTCCAAAATGTTTCATTAGCTTCTATGTTCATTAGATTTTACAATGGCAAGAAAGCAGCAGGGAGTAACTAATCTGCAATATATGTGTCATAAAATGAACAAATTTAATGTGTTTCTAGAGAAGACTGTGAAAAGTTATCTAAATTACCAGGAGATCAAAAAGGCTTACTTGTCAGCTACTCAGAAGTTGACTGCATGGCCTTCATGAGTTCTTTCTGGGCTAAAATATCAGTCTCTGCTGTGTTTTGCTTTTTTTTTGAGGTCCATGTGTAGGGGATAGATATTTATTTTTTTCGGTATCCCTGCCAATCTGTTTCTCTAAGATGAGAACATTTAACTTGGTTTCAGCAACAGCTGTATCCTACAGATAAGCAAGGGGGGAGGATCAGGGATGTCTGTGGTTGTTGGTAAGCCACTTTACTGTAAGCCTTAGGCTGGTACCTTTTACCACTGCTTAAAGACATTAGCCTCACTAGCCACGTCCTCAGGCCAATCAGTAGATCATTACCTCAAATGCAGTACCGATTTTAGTTTTTAATGTTAAGAGTAATTTGTTCCATGTTGCTAATTCTTAATGCAGCTAATAAGATTTTACTTTTCAGTTGCATTCATGCCTTCAATTAAAACCAGTAATCTTCTGTTTGCAGAACTAAGTTTCACTCTCTTCAGCAAAAGGGAAATGGTACCATCCTGTCTAGTGGTATTGATATACACTGCAATTCACCCAACCCTACTGATGAATCAGTAGAAGCTATGACTTGTAATTACAACATGTTCAGAAGGGTAACTATCATACAGTTTCCAGAAATGAAAGGGATATACGGTGTTTCACAGAGGTTTAAGTAATTTAAAATCTTCTATCGTCATGTTTGTGCCTACTTCAATTTTGTTCTTCATGTCTTCCCGTTCAGTGTGTTCCTGATGCAGACGGACAGTGATGTATGTGTAGAATACAAAATCCTAAAGTTTTATCCCATGCACTAAGCTATCTGTCACTGTAAATGCATGGGGTTTTGAGACATCTTATCTTCTGATTTGATTTCTTACCACTAACCCGTCCTCGCTCATGATAGAGATTAAGAATACTGTCTATTTCAACTGTGTGCCGAATATTTGTGGTAGCAAATACCTAAATCTTTTTTTTTTTTCCTACCAAGAAACATGCTTTGGCTGGGGTATAACATCTAGAAAAAAACTAGATTTTCTTTCATGTGAAAAATCATTCTTCAGTTCTGAAACTGGGATAAGTATTCATTGACAAGGCAAAAGCTACATACAATAAAATACAAACAATTAAAGCCATCTATGCCTTATTGCAAGTCAATAAAATAGAGGATCTTGCTAGCTCATAGGAACAATAATAGCTTCACCCAACCTAAGAATGCTTTCAGATGTATGTGCTACTCCAAAAATGCCTTGTCAATTAGAAATAAGGAAGGTATTCGTGAATTCATGTATTATCACTAATATCTCATTCTGCTCTAATGTATAACTTTCAAAGTCCTTACTTGTTTCTAAATTCAATGAAGTCACTTAGAAAGTTTTTCTAAACAAGTAAATAGATTTTATGGATAATCAAAATGTTGCTTCAAGTATTTCATACTTTATCATCAAAGATGCTCCTGTCTACGTAACTTAGAGACACTGTTGGGAGGACTGAACTCATCTAGTACTAGAAAGCTAAAAATATGATGCATACTTAGGAACTATTCAACCCATGGTCCTTCAACAGTCAATGGAACATGTTCAGTTCTGTGACCTATCTTAGGAACCTGTAAGTTAGGAAAGATGAATCTTACTCATGAATGCCCAGATATAAATTATAGATTTTGAGTAGTGGTGAACATACCCTAATTAGAAGCCGTATCTTTAGATGGGGATGGGCTCTTTTACTGAATACAAACAGTAACACAAGATTTTTGCTGTATTTCATGATCTTACTGTGTATGAGTAGATTTTATCTTCCTGCCTTCTCCAAGCACTAACCTTTTGGTCAGAATAATCTCACACAAACCTCCACGTTAATATTTTGGCTATACAAACACTATGATGTTAAATTTTACTTTTCAACAGAAAAGGGATCTGCTATCATGAAAAATTCCACCCCACAGTAGTGATAATAAGGAGTTAAAAAACATTTTTCATCACTGCAACAGCTTCTCTGACAAGGCACAATATCTATTTTCCAACTCTGCGTTTGTAGGCAGCCAAAATTAGAAGACTTCTTCAAAATCTGCTTGCCTAAATGAATCTGAAATATTTCCTACTGAATTCATGTGAATGAATTTGCATGTGTAAAATATTAATTTCTGAAACTGAAACTGCATTATCAGAAACTATTTTTAAGAAACCTGAAGATCAAGTTGAAATAGGAATTCTGTCATGAGCTAAAACACCCCACTAGCACACACCTAAGCTTTAACCTGTAGTCTTGTGTGTCTTGCCACATACTCTGCTTCACTTCCAGAGATTTTAATTATCACTGGTTGCTCAATATAATTCACCCAAGCTGTTCCAATGCTGATATAAATGTTCATTAGTTTGCCCCTATATTCAGAACCCTCCCCCTACTTCTGCAGGTTTACCACACTAGCTGCAGTGACCAAAATATCAGAAAGTTACTTTTAACTGGAAATGGTTAAGATGACACAACTGATTACAACTGCCACCAGCATTATTCTTCATGAAACAAAGAAATGTGTCCTGCCTTTGCTTATGGCTTTCTTCTTCTTTCTGTGCCAAAAGCTTGTTTACTAGGCATATACTCTTAACAGCAGATAACCCTCAAATACTCCTGGTGAAGTCAGGGAAAAATTCATCACTGAAGTGCCTTACCTTATCTGCACAATTTGGATGGCGTTTTTCTTGGCACTGTTTTATTCATGCAATTGGAGATAAAATGAGGGGATGGTACAAATTCATTAGTTCTTAACTTTTCTGTTCAGCAAGATCAATGGCTTTCCTGTTCAGCACAAAGAGGTAATATTTGTCATATTACCTATTAAAAATCATCTTGTTCTTTACTTTGAGAATAAGCAGACCTCCTGTCCAATCCATATGGTAAATATCAACATCATCCTAAGCATCAAGTACACAGGCATCCCATCATTTTTTTTTTTTTTTATTCCAGCCTAAGAGAAGTGACAATGTTGCAGTCCAACAGATTCTGGGGTTTTGGTACTACTACTTGCTGTCTGAAAAGTATCACTGGTTTTCAACCGTCTTCCATTTCAAGTGACTCTTTGGGAAGTTTACAAGCTCAAGTCCTTTCCACGGTTAGAAAGGTAAAAAATCCCCATTTGCAGAACATTGCCTTCACATGGAAAGCATCAGCTAAAGGTATTAATGAGAAACATCCATTCAAAACAGTTAACTTTTAACACATTTTAACCAGGTCTCCTAAACTTATAGATTTTTTTGTGTAACTGATTTGTGGTGAGGGAGGAAATATGTATTTAAACGGAATGTCCTATTTATTTCTGCTTTGATGCTTTTTCTCAAGTAAATCTGCATATTTATAATGCACTTATCAGCCCAACAACTTTACTGCACAGTATTAAGTTTTAAAAGCCTTTTTTTTTTTTTCTTTAAAGAAACAGAACACACTATACCGGGATAAAGATTACAGTCACAACAGTTAAGCACAAATCAAATGCCCATGGCACTTACATAGCTAATTAGTTAGATTAGCAAGGATATATAAACTATCCATTAAAAACAGAGGAATATGAGAAGCCAACTGTTTAATTTTTTTGTTTGTTTCAATTTTCATTAAAAAGACTAACTGCAATCAGACAGATAACTTTAGCAACAGCGGGATTAGAAGACAAGATGCACTAAGAAGCGAACAGGTTAGAACAGGTTAGACAAAGTCCTTATATAACAATTTCAAATTAGCTAGATGTGAAGAAAATATTTAGGGACATACCTGAGACAATCTCTGAGCTACCAGACACTATTTTTTGAGAATTGTGAAGGACAAGTAAAGTTCCAAGAGACTAGAAAAATTAAAAGCAAGCGCCGATCTTTAAAACTGGGACAAATCAGAAAACTGGGAGTTGCGGAAAAGTCAGCCTAACATGAGATTATTGAAAAAATTATCCAAAGGGAGGGTATAAAGAAGATGAGTCACGCTCCTTTCCTTTCGCTTGTGGCAAGACAAGAGGCATGGACACAAACTGAAACAGAGGAGGTTCCCTCTGAGCATCAGGAAACACTTTTTCACTCTGATGGTGACCGAGCGCTGGCACAGCTTGCCCAGGGAGGTTGTGAAGCTTCCATCCCCAGAGATACTCAAAACCCAACTGGACACAGTCCTGGGCAACCGGCTCTAGGTGGCCCTGCTTGAGCAGGGGGGGTTAGACCAGATGACCTCCAGAGCTCCCTTCCAACCTCAGCCATTCTGTGACAATACAAAACGATAAAGGAAACAAAACATTTGAAGCTTAGAAGATATTAAAATTATATATAATAGTCTAAATAGTTTTGTCAAGAACAAACTGTGTCAAAGTAGTCTTCCTAGAACAGGATAACAGGGGGGGACAGTAAAGATGATAAACTTTTCTAATCAGGATTCTGAAACCCCAGCCACAACTTAGGAAAATACCACCTACAGAAACTGCTTTTAAGATGGGTATTAGAAAACCAAACCAGAGTAGTTACTAATGGGTTTACTGTCAAACTGGGAGAGAATGAGGGGAGGAGCTTGCCAGGATTTTGTTTCTGAGCCTGGTACCAGTCAATATTTTTATTAATAAGCTGAGTATGCATTTTAAATCTGGAGATGACACTTCCATCGGTAAAGCTGTAAGCATTGTAGAAGAACATAAATGGTATTTAGAAGAATCCTGAAAACTGGAGGAGTCATCAGAAAAAACAGATAGAACTCAACAAGTCCACAGTACTACAACCAGGAAAGAATAAGCAACAGAAAAAAGATAGAAGCCAGCTCGCTGCACGAGTTAGTTGCATAAATATTAAACAGTGGTTCTGCAAAGAGGGACATAAGTTTTGCAGTGGGTCACATGCGGAATCTGGAGGAAACTACTGCAGCAAAAAGAATCATCCATCTTGCTGGTATGAACAGGAGCACTCTGCGGAGGACACCTGAATTACTCTGTTCTCCTCAGGGCTACTGCAGTGTTAGCTAACACAACAAATCCACTTCTGTGTTTCCCATTCAGAAACAAGACTTTCATCTTCAGAGGGTTGAGAGAATACCAAGAAAGATCACAGTTCTGGGAAACACGACCAATGAAGGACAACTAATATAAATGGGATCTTTAGTTCAGAAAGGAAGTGATGAGACAAAGTAGCAGCCTTCAATGCTTAGAAAAGAAGAAAAAATACATTCCTTCTATTAGTTGTACCACAAAGAGGACAAAGAAGAGTGATCTTAAGTTTATGAAAGGCAGATTAATTCAGACATGAGGAAATGTGGTTTGAACTGCAAGTATAAGGAAGTATTGGAACAGATCACGTGGCGGACTTGTTAAATTTCCCTAACTACAACTTCACACAGACAGGTTAGCCAGAAACCTGTAAAGTCAATTCAGGTATAGCAGGTGTTCCCTTGGGACCTCTCAGGTCCCTTCTATGATTCTTTCGATTAAGTCTTCCTAGTATGACTCATAGAAGGTACTCAAAAGTTTTTTCATTGTCAGCACTTCTGTCTGGATTTAGCTGAAAGATAAGTAAAAGGAAGAGAGGCACTTTAATGTAAAACTGACTGAAAGTCCAAGAACATTTTAGCAGGGGAAAAGTGCTTGCTTAATGGGTGAATTAAAATCATTATCATTACCTGAGTAGGGTGATTATTGAGATATAAATCTTTCGTCTTCAAAAACCAGACTGATTAACTTTAAGAATTTATCTCAGCAGGGCACTAGCAGAATTGATATCTCCCCAAAAATGCAGACTTTCTCCTTCACAGATAATTCAGAATCTTGTTGGCTAGTACCATTAAGAGGTATGTACATTCCTTCCAAATCAACTGTATGATGGAACTTAATACTGAGAGAAGACATTTCTTACCAACTTCATGGATTACATCCTTTTTTACTCTCATTGGACAGATCTAAACTGATGTTGTGATGCTAGAGCTGCTTGAGGAGGCATGGCTCTATCTACGTGTTCCACGACGCAATCTGCTCCAGAAACACGTCCTTCATTCTTAAGCCCATGTATAGGGATGTCCAGATGAAAAAACAAAACGAAAACAGAAATTCACACATGCTACCCAGTTCAAGAAAAGCCATCATCAAAAGACAAAGTAAAAGCCAACCAACCGAAGATACGTTAGCCCACACCATCTCCTGAAGCAGTCTGGATTGCAAACATTTGAAGGAAGGATCACAGCTTAATATGCAGCTGATGCTTAAATGATAATCAACAAGCAGTGGGTAGGCAGAGGGGGACAGGAGGAGTGCTAACTATGCATCGGTAAGACTATTTATACATATTCAGTTAGGTTATTGTTGGAAGCAATGCTTTACAATCTACCTTATAAAATTACAGGTATTATTTATAATAGTACCTAACGTTTCAGTGGATCATTGTTTTTAGAGTCTTTTTTGTAAAATTATTTCACTACTGAGTTGCACAAACTTAGCTGATACAAGACGCATCCAGTTTGAGCTGACCTTCTTCCATGAAATGAAAGCCATTACTATGATTAATGAAGTATGCTAAGCCTAGCCATGCAGTAGACAAGAATGTTTAATAGGGGTGTCATTTTTTCAATTCTTTGACCCATGTAATTTTTTGTTCTGCAAGGTGGTGTCCAAGAGACATCTCTAGCCCTGTATTAATTTTAAAGAAATTAAAATGTGGACCCATATCCATTGTTAATTTTTTAAATAACAATGAAATTCTACTAAGTGTTTGAAGAGGGCTGTCATATGGGTTGACAAAGCACTGGGTTGCTTTTGAGTTGAAGTCATGTAGCAACTATGAAATATGAAAAAATAATTAATTTAACAAGTTATGCCATATTATTCTTTGTGAGTCACCCACAATTTTCTTAGATATGTTCTTTATTTAAAGTCTTACTTCTCTAAAACATGCATTTAGAAGTTTGGGATTATTCAATATTTAAGAGTATTCCTAGTCTTGGAAGGGATGCAACACTCAGAAGCTGTTTCTGAACAGATAAGGAACAGCTACCAGTAAAGCCAATGTTTACTAACTTATTTTCTATAAGTATTCTCAAAAAAGACACTTTATTTCCTGTGAAAAGTCATTCCAATACACTTTTTTTTACAAGAATATTTTGAAAAACAAATACAAAGAATTCCAAACACAGCTGAAGCCAAAAGTTAACTCAAACCCCAGGTTTATTCACAGGACATACTCCTATTTTCCTCTAGACATTCTAAGAGAAAATGTGACTTCTTTCTCACAAACTTAAGCACGTATACAGCAGTGTTGTTCAAAGTCACAAAATACTGAATTAGGCAACGACGCCAATGATAAACTATAGTCCCTAGAATTCCTGATTTCCATTCTACCAGTATCTGGAACCCAAGAAGCTCTTCAAGAACATCATAAATCTGCTTCGCAACCAAAACATAGAAATATTGAAAACAAAATATCCTTAACTTTCCAATTTGTTTCTAACCTCCCCGTGGTTTTGTCAGTGTCAGTCCCAGCTTCCCATACGTCTGTTCCTCCCGCAAAAAAGCCTCTGCACTTTCTCTGACACCAACTTCTATGAATAGAAAGCTCTCCCTGAGGCAACCTGCACAAGGCAGCTTCCCCCTCTGTACGATCCCCCGATGATTTTATAGTTTAAATATTGCAATTGGGATGATGTAACACAATGCAAAACAAACAGATGGGCAAGAGATGTAAAGAGTGGCCAGGCCTAAACTGGAAAACATCACTGCCAGAAATGTTGTTGGGCTCGCAGCTGCTGACATCGCTCCTGGGATGTGTGCACGCTGAATCTTTGCTGGCAGCTGCATTGCTGGCTGAGGTTTGCAGCATGTGGTTCTGTTTAGGTGCCACAAGCTGGGCTTTGTTTGCTTACTCCGCATTTACATGTGCCTGCATGCAAACCTGTGGAGATAAAAGGTAATTCCGGATGCCAAAACTCTGTTGTGTAGATCAGGAGTGTTCTCCTGCGCAGAAAGAATGCTATGAACAAATGGGAGTTTTTTAATGAGGCGTGTTTACTTTGTGACTGCAGCGTAGAGACCTGGAGGTACCATCCTAGATTTAACTTGAGTACCGGTAGCAACCTAGCTACGTGAAAATGGAGCTCGGAAAGGTAAATTAGCACATGTTAACTTCTGTGCTGCTGCAACAGACTGCTTGACCGTGTGAGAGGATTCATCTAAATCTCACTTGGGCATCTCTAATGTTAACAGGAATTCTATGGTAGTACTGAAGAAAAATAATCACTCCCAGTCCAGTGTCTTTCCTAATGATTACATTCCATGCTATCTTTATGTGACAGAAGGTGCAGTTCATCAATCATATAAAAGCAGAGTACCAGAGACATTGCTTTAAGGAAAAGTAATTCTAACAATAAAGAAATATTGGAAAAAAGATGGAAGTATTATAAAGATAAACCGGTGGAAATGCAATGGTCAATCACAAGAGAACATGGTAAACCAAGCCCTCAAGTACTCTGATCGTCCAGTCTCAACCCATCACCCTATAGATTGCGACCAGACAACAGCATTTCTGCAGTAGTTATGGTCTAAAGCCAGGAGCAAAGAACGCTTGATGGACTGAGCTTTACATCTTCAGTGACCAACTGAAACAGAGGAAGAAGAGCAGTAGCATTCCAGCTCCCCGGACTGTTTCAAACACGCAGCACCTTTTAAAGTAGCCAACCTGATGCATAAATTGCCTTCATCCTTGAAGTGGAGCTCCTTCCCCTAATATTCACATCTGATGAAACCAAATGACAGCTTTCTCGTAACTTATAAGCTAGATATTCTCTGGTCCTCTCACAGGTGAGAACACAGAGCAAACAGTAGAGTCTGAAATTAAGTTTCTAGAGTCTGAAATTAAGTATTATAAATCTGAGATATTTATAGATATAAAAGTAATAGCTATAGATACAGAAGTAATGTTTTAGATGGGTTGAAAGCCATTATGGGGACAGGAGGAGTTTTCAGAAGAGCATGAATACTGAAGTCAGACCTCATTTCCAGCAGAGTAGGATTTGTAGGATCTAAAATACCTGGATTAACATCTGGGCCGCTTTGAAACAGACAAGTGCAAACAAAGATTTTCATTTTGTTCAATATTTCTTCCATTTCTTCACTGAAATTAATACTTTTATGGGGTAAATATGATTTTAAAAACAGAAATAGATAAACAGAGGTACTCTGCATCTATTCCCAAAAACCTAACTCTTTATTCTAACAAGCTTGCAAATTACATACAGATACCTAACAAGGTAACACAGTCAAATTACATAGTTGTTATTTGCAAAACTGGTCCACTTCCAGTTATTATTCAGGTGTTGGAAGACATGAAAGGAATGGATTGATGAGGCAGGAGGATATAATGATCCAGATATATATTTCATTGAGGCAAAAGATTTTTTCTGGCTATCGATGCAAAGACGATGGAAAAATTTACACAAATGCTCCGAAAGCTAATCAGAGACTTCAAGGCAGAAGACATCATCAGCCACAGTTCCTACTCACAGGCACCTCATCAATGATTTAACATGACAGAGGGGACCGCAGCTTCATTATCTGGTGATATTTTATTTATTCATATTTAATTACTGCATATCATAACAATTCGAAACTTGACCGCATTGCAGAAGATGAGGGAAGGAATGAAGCTGTTATACCGGCTGTACTAACACATCTGCTTCACAGACCTACAGGGATTCACTCAGCCACAATATATAATAAAAGTGAAAAAAACACTTATATTCTACAAATGAGTTACAAATTCTCCACATTAAAACTGGGTGAAATAAACAATGATGTCTTCCAAATTCACGTAGTGGACATGAAGAATTCTATTTATCTTCATTATATGCTGAGAGTGTTTGGGCCAAAATCCCCAATTTAGGTGAACCATGAGGAGGAAAAAAAATGATGGCAGGAGAAAAAAAAAAGTAACATGACAAATTAGCAGAATCAAACCTCTCCCCCAGTGGGAGGGAGAGGTGAAGGCCAAAGGGTAGATTAATCTTTCTGTATCATATGGTCTTGATCTTAAAAATTTCTCTGCATGTTTAGCAGAAATCACACGCACAATGGGGAGACTTTGAAAAGATCAGGAGCCAGAGCAGATTAAGATGAAATGGGGCCAGATCCAAAAAGCCGTCAACCTCCCACCCTTTCCTGCAGACTCCCATGTGGGCAGGAGATTGTTTCGTGGCTCCAAAGCGCTCGTCTGTGCTGAGCTCGTTGACGAGTGCTCTCGCTCCCCGTGTCCTGACAGAGAAGGAGTTTTGACTTCTCTTTTCACAGCAGTATGAGCTGCAGCTGTGGACACAGGTCTCTGTAACCCCTCTGGCTTTGTGGCCCCAAATTAACATGCAGAACCTGGCTGATCCAACCACAGACAAAAAAATGGATCTATGCCCAATCAAAAAAGAAATAGTATTTTTAAAAAGCAAAAGGAATGAGAAACTTCATTAGGTCTGTTTTAAAACAGTAATTTAAAAAAAAAAAAAGCTTGAGCAGATGATCAGGTTACTGCAGCTTACTGAGTTACTGAGTGTCAGCTGAGTCACAGCAATTATCTGCATATATGCATGGTAAAAGTGAGTTAATACAACATGGCTTAGCTGAGCCTACAATAGAAGAAGATTAAATTATGTGCACATGGACAATTGCTACAGCTGAGCTGATGTGCGATTACTTTTCAAGCTACTGAAATTGCTTGTGTATGCAAACTTTAAAGTCTCCCAGCCAAGCAAATAATTTCGAACAAAAAAATCTTGGGAGTTTAAAGGGTTTTAAAATAATCTATTTATTTAATGAGTGACAGGATGACAAAAAATGAAGAAGGACACCTAAAAAGTATAAATGCTGTTGTAACTACTGACCTAAAAATTCAAATGCATCCCTATGGAAAACTGTTTGATTAATTTGCTTTCAGAACAGCTAGGTGCAAGAGCATATGTCCACTCACATAAATCTAACAGCAGTGTTTTCACTCTCTTTTAAGATAAAAGATAATTTGTTCCATGATTTATGATCTCACTGACTTCCCATATTGAATTAGGCAGCTGAAATAATCTCTATCATCCTGCAAATTATTATTAATATGGTAGCACACGCACATACACTGACTGATACGTTTTATTTGAATTCATTGTGGGTGAGGATAACATAATAATTTTATGAGAAAGGGTTATACATCCACTAATGACAAACTATTACAAACATCCGCTCGGAACTTTTGCACAAAGCATGCCAAACGCAAACACCAACATAATTCCCAGTTTTACACTGGCACAACTATTGCGTTCTGTAACTTGAGAGATACAGATACTGTGCTCCCTGTTCTTCATTATGAAGAGCAATTCAACAGACACTTTTATAGCTGTTGCTGTATACGTCTTCTTCAGTTCCTCTTTTTTTGAGTCATCTTGGTTTTTTTCTCAATTTCCTAATTAGATAACTTACATTTGTTTGCTCTTTCAATATTACCCTATAAATGTCTACCAATCAAGTTAGTACTCACTGCACTAGGCAGAACTCTTTCTTCTTCCCCCTAATTTTCCCCTGCAACCATAACTCCTTGCTGGTTTCCCTCTAGTATTTAGATGTGCTTGAATGAAATGCGTTGGCTTGTACCTAATGCAATGCATGTGTTTATGGAACACAGCAGGCACATACTCCACTTTCAAAAGACATAACAACAGAACAGCCATTTATGAAAGTTTTACTGTTTCTGATTCTCGCTTCCTCTTCACCCCCCACCCCCTCCGAGTCCAACTGGAACATCTGGGTGCACTGGATTAAATAATGGACTCTTTGTTTGAAGAAAATCCACAGGAAACATTAAACTTCTCTTAAGACAGGAGAGGTTAGTGCATGGGAGCCAGGACAGGAGAAAGTCAAGGAGTCAAATGGAGAACTGCGATTCTTGAGGACAGAAATTTAAATGTATCACTTGGATGTGTGAAGTTCTACCACTGATACCACACTCTTGGTGAAGTACGTAGCAGCTAACTGTCGCGGCAATGTGGGGTTCCTCTGCACCTCCTATACTGGAGGGAAAAGGCAGAAATAAAATGTCACTTAGACAGGTAGGGACACACTGCAGAAGAAATTCTCTCTTTCCATGGGAGAATTTCTGCAAGGCTTTTGTGGATGGACTGTAGTTCAAAGAAGACTATAAAGAATTTGGTCTGATCTCTGCACAACCTTCCACATGTTAATGTATCTCAAGAGGGTGTATGCTACATCTTCTTTTGCTTAATTACACCACAGAGAGAATAAAGGAGCTAATAAAACCTGGAGAAGTTATACAAGAGAGGTGCATTGTCTTTCCAGTTCAGCTTGGTGAGGAAGCTTTTTAGATAAATAGAACTCTACATCCATCCTTGTTTTAATACAACACAACGCGTTTTATTACTGTGGCAAATGAGCAATTAATTTCATTTTAATCTGAAGGTTAGTTTAAATAATGTGGAAAGTTCTACAGCATTAATTTTAGATGTTAGCATTGTTTTGGGGTTTTGGGGGTTTTTGGGGGGTTTTTTTGGTTTTTTTATATCTGCATAGATCCAGTCCCCAAAGTTAACTGCAGATCTTCTATATCTGGACACAATTGTATCCAACAAAAGATTTCTACGTACGTAGGTATCTAAATATTTTATGGTTCCCCTAGCAATTTGAAACGGAAAATGAATCTTTATGGAAGCAATAGAATTTGAGCATAGCAGCATGCTGCTGATCTCCACAAGATTAATTTTACATCTCAGGCATAAGCTATTTTTTCTTTATGCACGTAGGGGGTGGGAAAATATGTGGTGATTTTACTGTATTGGTACTATAGAAGTGGAGAACACCTACATAAAGCAAAAGCCTTATGCTTCACTTATCTGGATTTATTCTACAATCTACTAAGCAACAAAGGAGACAAGGGACAGTCTTATCTGTTTTCCCCTTTTTCGTCTTACACCGAAAGAATACTAACCAACTGGTTTAAGCTGTTATCAGATACAGGACCTAGATTCACATTATGAGACTCACCTTGAAAACTATCAGCTGCGTGACCTGAAGTAAGAAGCGCCATGTTGCACACAGTAATGAGAACCCCTGCACTCATCCTAGTGAAGCTTGACCTTCCCCAAGCTGGGTAATTTTTCTGCAAGTTTACCTTATGAAAACCTAGTAATTTTGCACCTTTATTAAAATAAACCTGTAGGAAAAACAGAGCTATGTATTTCATCCTCAAATTCTGGGAAGCAATGCAGAGAGGCTGCAGCAAAGAATTCTTTTAGCATATGCATCAGTAAAGAAAATTTGTTCTCAAAGCATGCTATAAAAACAAACCAAGAAGTAATCCAGTCCTACCAATTTTTTTTCCACCACTTTTACAAAACTGTTCCCCTCATTTCTTTCAAATTTCCATAACTTTCTACCTGTAGATCATACTGAGTACCTGAAAGAAACTGACTGAATTGGTTTAGCAGATAGTTACCATTCTTTAATACCATACCTTATATCTTAGGTTTTATGGTTTCCATAATTAAATGACCTTGATATATTTTCAACTTTACATATAGGGTCAAATGTCTTAAAAGAGAAAACAATAGAAAACAGACTTCACAGTTTATTTCACTCTCCAAATATTTTTAGATTTTTTTTTTAAACAGCAGATGCTTAATATGCACACTTCAGTGTACACTCTCAGCTTGTACATCTTGATTTTAATTGAGTTACCATGAAGGGACTATGACAATATGTACTAGCTGATGATGCTCCTCTTGGATTGTATTTGGCTGTACACAAACCTTCTAACAAGACTTCCTTTTTTTCCCACCTTTTCTTAAATAAATCATTATTCATATTTCTGCAGTGATATTTTAGGGTTGTTTTTAATTATGTGGGTTTGATTATTTCTTTTTTTTACTCTGAACAGGACAGGAAAAATGAAATTTGGAAATAAGTCTTATTTAAGGGGTATGAGCGAATGCCTAAATATCCACCTTCGTCAAATATTCCAAACTTGTAAGCAAGTTTCTGCTTTTTTTGACAGTGGGTTTGCTTCTACCACAAGCAGCACTACCAGCATAAGTAGGAAGTCCTGGTGGTCACTCCAAGCATATAAGACCAACAACGGCAAAGCACAAAAGATAACAAAGACCCAATCTAATTTAAGAGTTACAAGAAGAAAAAAGAAAACATTGAAAGACCTTGATATAACAGTTTCTCCCATTAACATAAACACATATTCCCATAATTCCATTTTCACCTTTCCAACAAATTAGGTTTTGTCAGTAAGAAGAAAGGGGCATGGGATATTTTTGTTTCAAAGATCAGTAATATCTTAAAATGAAGTGGATCTAAGAAATGGCATTCCCAAGAAACTTCCAGGACACAGAAGCTTTCACGCAGTAACAATTTTGAAGAGCATCCTTAACTGCACTGCTCAGCCAGCAACAAAAATATTGTCTGCCAGCATCTTATCACATCTTGAGGCTTATTCTGTCTATCACCTCTCTCCCCTCTTCCCTAGGAGCAGGCGGGGGTTTTGTTTGTTTGTGTGATGATACACTGAAGCAGTGAGGGAGTAGGAAGAGAAAGTGGGAGAGGAAAATACAGGAGTTGACGGTGAAGATGTTACTGCGGAAAGTGTGATCAACAGCGCAGAATCTGAAAAGGGACAAAGAGAAGAAGGATGCAGCAGAGGCTTTGTGACCCTGCCAGAAATGGACAATTAGGAACCCCTGAGAAACCACATTTGATGGGCTGGAAATAATGTAAGCAACACTCAGGCTGCAGCTGGAGAATTAGGAAATGACTACAAATAGAGAATTTGAGGAGATCACATGAGGGGAAGACCACCAATGCCAGCTGTAAGAACAGTGGTGTCCTGGAAATGGAGTCACTGCAGTGTCTTTTACATTTCCAAGTTAAGAAGACTGCAAGCATCAAGTTTTCTGCTGCTGTTCTTGTTATTATAGCATTTTTTTGACTGCTTTTGGTGTTATTTGGAATCTGCTGGGCTGCCACAGGTATTCGCTGAAGCCTACCATTAGCTGTCACATTGTGTTAGAAAACACAGTCTCCTTTCATTACGAGGCTAATTTTTGTTGTTTCAAATGCATGCCATATTGCAATATATACATTGGTATTATGAGGAGAAGGGGTACTAAAGACAAAAGTTCAGCAGAGGGCCAGATGTAACTTATTTTTTCAGTCCAAAGATGTCTACTGGCTTAAAACCAAATGCCAGGATTGCCTTCTATTTCAGGCCTCAGATTTAATAACATGATCTGTACAGCTCTAACTTATCTTCTCATTTCTATGTTTTTCAAAGGCTTTTAGCTCAATGTAACTTGCTTTTAAAATAACCTTTTCTTGAACAGTTCAAACATCAAGCTACCAAACCCTTTTTTTTTCATCCATAAAGTCATAAAAGATAAAATATTTTAATAGTACAGGAGGGGGGGTATTGATTTTTACCAAAACCAGCTCATGCTCCTAGATCTTGATAACACATTGAAAATTTTTGAGTATTTTCATAAAATTCTTTGACATAAAAGATGTCCAGTAAATCCTTTTTTTATTTTTTTATTTTTGCTTTAATGATTTATATGTTCAGACATCTCTGAGCACCTGACTTTGTGAGGACTTAGACCCTCAGGGTAATAATTGCATGAGAAGTCCTAGATGGCACAGCTGCATCGTTTGCCAGACACCATGCTTAAGAGATATCCCAATGTAAAACACACAATGGTTTTCTTGCTGCTGTAATTAGTAGCATTATTTAAGATACATTTTTAAAATAAAATAGCAATTTTAAAGTTTTGTACTTCTGCTGAAGCGCATGTCAAGAAACGCACAAAGAAACACTACATTATTCCATTCTGTGACTCATATTTAGCACATTGCCACATTTAAAAGGTAAGATATTTGGTGCCAAGAACTTCTGTTTCTTCGCAACTCACGTGTATAATATTGCCTACACCACATCGTGAGCCCTCCTTTCTACTGCAAAACACATTATTGAGACTATATTAAGTGGAACATTACAGTTCACTTCAGCTGAACATTCAAGTCAATGTTATAGCTGAAGCTGCTTGACACCTCCCATTATAAAATGTTGTTTACCAGTTGCTTATAAGACTTCAAGAAAACTTTGACTGTGGATTGAAATCTTCCATGTTTACTGTCTGTCCTCAGGCTGATTTACTCAACTTCTAAGTCCTCAATTGATTCCCAAAAGTTAGAGATGGTTAGGGGAAAGTTTATTATTTGTCAAGTTAAAGAAACCAGAGGAAGCAGGACTGGAACAGACCCAAAACCACCTGATTCTATAAAACATCTCACTGATCCAAGTTTAGTTTTTCTGATTTACACAGCTACACAGAAAAGCAAAGGTCTGGACAAAATACAAACCTCTAGAAGTGTTTTCATGTGATTAAAAGACTTCTTTAGAAGTCTTCAGACCTTACAGAGATATTTTCTGAGGATCCTGCCTGCACCATGGAGGACCCATCTCCTCTACAGCTTCTGCCCACCCACTGACCACGTGGTTAGGTGTGCCATGTTGTACAACCACCAGTGAGCATCTCCCACTTGGAGCTATCGGGAAGAAGCAGGACTTTGTTTCCAGTTTTCCTTCCTGATCTCTACAGGCAACTGCTATTCCAGACACAGAAAGGAGAGATGGAGACCCGCCGTTTTGTACTGCCGGTGCTGTCCTGTAAGGGGTGGCAGAGGAAGGAGGGAACAGCCACTATGAAGCACTGAGGGAGCCAAATAATGATGAAGTAAAACCTAGTTTGATAGGCAACCATAACTTGTGAATTCTGTAATAATTGTGAGCCTGATTTGCTTAATATTTGCACGGTATTATTACATAGTGCTTTGGATTTGGAAATTTTTTTTCCCCCCTTTTTATTTTTTAGTTGAAGTATTTATTTGGATTTTTACATGTGCTTATATAAAAGAGATGTTTAAAAATAGTAAAATCTTACCAAATAACAAACAGCAAAGAAATAAATTACTTCTGATCTTAAAAAAAAACAAACCAAAAAAACCCAAACCCAAAACCAAACTCCCCAAAAAACCTTCTGAAATGAAGAAGTGAAAATCAATAGATCATTAAAGGAATAAAATCCCTAAGCAACAGAATTGGTATAATGGCCATTTAAGTTTTGTTCCCATTTGTATATGCACACACACATCGTCCATCCAGAAGGTATTTTTAGTTCTTTCCTTGTAGTGTATCTGCTCTTATTATAGCCCAGTTTTAGCTATTTCCACACATATTTTCTATTTCTGCCCTTCTCTATCACAGACCACACATTACCACTCAGCTGGTTACAACATGAGGGTAGAGGAAAACAAGTGCACTAATTGATTCATTTGGAGATACTTTGAAGGTAAAGAAGACAGACTAAAAAGTATTAGCGTGAAATTTCTTGAGCATCAAGCTCTAACGACTTCTCACTAGCATTTCTACACAATATGAATTATCCCCTGTCCTGTGATGAGGTGAGCCAGCAAAGATGGGACACTTTCCCTCGGTGAGGAGTTATAGTCTAAGGCGGCACAGCTTGAACGCTGTGCACAAAGCACACCAGTAATTGCTGCGCCACATTTGATAATTTCTTGGCATCTTACAGCTCAAGTATCTAACACTACAGATAATATATGCAAATGCTGGAAAAATAAATGACGGTTTTCAGATGTATAAATCAATACCTATTCAAATAAAGTTCTACTAACACCCAATTTAACTGGCCCCAGACAATTATGTTTTTATTTTGCCACTGTTTATCTGTGAAGTTATGGTTTCTAGCTAACCTATGCACTGTTTTATACCCCCAAGGATCAGATATTTAAGTCTGAGATTTTAATTAGCTCTCTGTGGCTTTGAAATACCCAAGAGATATATATTACTGTTTCATTTCATTTCTTTTTTTCCTTCTTCATTACAAGGTTTGCAGATCACAGGCAACTTTAAAGAAAACGAGGCCAACTTCAACTACAGTAGCAATGGCGGCAGTCACATATTTTGCCTAGTTAGGCACTTCTAATACACACAATATGTGGTGTCTAAACACTTTCTGAGTGGGAGGCCGGACAGCAACGCTACTTCTAATGATAAATGCACAGCAAGCGTATGCTGCAGTAGGAAGAATGCACTTCAACTTTTAAAGATCATGTTTTGGAATGACGATCTTTTTTCCTCTCACTTCTCCCGTTCTCAACGCATACACAGTTGCTGTGTCAGATCTCATCACTATACCCAAGAATAATGTTAAACATCTAGGTCCAGGTGTTTACTAGTTTACTGAAGCTGTTCCCATAAATAAGAGGTGCTAACCACACCCACAAAAATATGCTATCTTTGTCCTGAAGCATTTGTCAGTAAGGGAAAGAAGTATTAAGATGGCTATACAGAATGATACAGAAATATGTTCAGATGTCTCATGTATATTACTTAAAACATCCTTTCCCTAGACTTGGAGTAAAGGACTAACCCATGGGATGAATGTGGTGGATAATCTTAACAGACCACTCAAGTCATCTTCCACAAAGTGATTTTAGGAAATAACTGCTCAAGACTTAGGGAATCTGCTGTCCTTCTGGGAATAGTTTTCTAAACTGGAGCCTGGAAATGGGCTAGAACTGTTTGTTACTGTGAATTTGCAATGGCATCAGTAATCTGTGAAAGATCTAGTTGAAGATGTCCCTGCTCGTTGCAGGGGGTTGGACTAGGAGACCTTTAAAGGTCCCTTCCAAGCCAAAACATTCTATGATTCTATGATTCCAGAGTTTCATGTCAGCCTTCTCACAGACATGAAAAAGCCCATGTGTAATTCGAATACTGATGTTTGCCTGAATTTGTACGGAGCCCTGAAACTGGAACAGCCCCGTGCATTGCAGGTAGTTGTGAATAATGGTAAAGTATCATTGTCATTAAAAAGCACATGGTGCACTTGATTAAGCATCATGCAAGATTTCTTAAAAGTGAGATAAAGACAAGGAATCAACTTTCAATAGTTTTGAGAAATATTCATGTAGGTTATTTAAAAAGGAGGAGAAAAAGACATGCCCCCCATGTTAAGCACCAAATATTTTCAGTTTTCCATCCACTTAACTGCATCATGAGGTTCACCAGAAGAAAAATAAGTAATATCACTGAAGAAAGATTTGAAACAGGAGTCTTATGGATGAGTCCAGGAAGGCTATTTCATATGTGGTGGGGAGAAGGGGGAAAGGAAGTTCTGGAAAACACGGGGGAAACTGGCCACCAAAGCTAGGAATACTTGTGGAAGAGCAGGTAAGATTATGAGCTGTTCAGAAGAAAGGCAGGCACTCTTAAGGGACTTCTGGGCCATTTAAAGGAGAATTATGTTTTAATCTCATTCAGAAAGCATCCATTCTGTGATTATAAGGTAAGCATGTTTAGAAGTTTTCCCCGTTATCTGTTGAGGAGAGAAACTGCTTATCTGGAAACTCTGTCATAGGTAACATGCTAACATAATCTTATTCATCATGGACATTCTTTATCAAATCATGTCCACAAGTGACCTATTTTCCAAACTTGCCATATAAGCAGAAAACATGTTTCAGAAGCTTGGTCTCTTTCTTAGGAAAGCAGGAATGTTCACACCCCTCCAACTGAACTATTCTATTCTATTCTTCCTTGATCAACTTTATGTACTATTGCAAAGTGAGATTCGTTGTTCCATTTAAATATATAAAGACTATATGAAGAGCTAATGTGAAAACACAGATATAGCTATTGCAATTTACTATACAACACAGAAAGCTGGTCTGTTGCTATCCATTTGAGAGCTTGGAGAAGGTGTGCCCCCTGTATTCGTTCCAATGATAAAAAAAACCCCACAGGTAAGTCAATATTCTGGGACAGCAACAAGAACTATAGAAGTTGTCTTCAGTATACAGTACTGATAATTTACAACATGAGTTATGAGATTACGAGCATTTTTTTACATCTTCCAGATGACTGTTTTGCTGGAAGTGATAAGGCTGCTGCCCTCTGCACTATGCAGGCAAAGCCCTCCCCAAAGTGCAAAAACCCCCAAAAGCTAACAAAATGCCTGTAGTTCAATGGAGACTATGTGCTTTAAAAGGGAAACCTCACTTACATTCGACTGCAGCAATATCATTTGAACAAGTATCTATCCATGGAGCTTCCATCTCAGAAACAGAGTTGCCTACAAGCTGATAAACCTCCCCTGAGCAGCTTCCATTACTGACAATATGTATGCCTCTCTTTTCTTGATAACAACCATTGAACCTCCTTATTCAGGTCTCCCATTTTACAAGCTCTATCTATTTTCAGAATCATGAATTCACTCAGAATTCATTCTTAATGAATGGTGTCAAAGGGACTGTGACAAACACAATAATCTGCAAGGTCTCTCTCTGGTCTTTCATATCCTGTAATTTCATGTATTAGATCTTGAAAGAATTAACCTTGCACAGTCTCAGGCTAGAAGCATTTGTCCTTCTCTTTGAAAAGAAGAGACATAAAGAATATTTATGAATATCCCACTTGAGCTCACAAAGATTCCTATTTTGCACTGTACTCATATACTCCAGTTACTTTTAAACAACTCAAAGAAATCCTGTTGAACCTCTGTCCTACAAGCAATTCCTGCTATATATAGCTGTATCTCCATCAGTAAGTGCCTGTCATCTATAACGAGTTCCAAATACCTAATAAGCACCTGGATCAAATTCAGAGTTGGAAATAATGACATCATAAAAGAAGAGGAAATACTCAATATCCTACCTCGCTAAAGATGAAAGCTGTTAAAGCACAATGCAATGCAAATTATATTAGAGCTCAACGCAACAAAAATCCGAGGAATGCAAAATCTCATAACAAAGCTATTCATTAGATTCACCTCTAACACAACACAGAAATACACAGTATCAAGGAACATCTTATTTTAGCTAGAAAACTATAGCATCACTTCTGCAACAGGAGTTAATCACTTGGACCTCAGCTAGAACCAAACTCTGAGGCTGAGACGGCTATGCTTAACAGAAGACCCAGGAAAAGCATTGAGATGACAAAAAAAACGTGTTCTCCACAAATCCTTGGGGCACTTGAGATGACTGAAAACTTTTTAGCACAGTCCTGGAGTCCAGAGACACAGTAACCGATAAGACTCTCAGCACCAGAGCTCATGAATAACCATGGTTTCTGTGTAAAGAGTCTGCCGATACACCACCTCTTCAACCACTTTTTGAAACTCTCAACCCTGACATTAATTGACAAAGCCTTTGCTCCTTCCAAACCTACTTCACTCTTCAGACCAGTCACCAAATACAAGTGCAACGCAGCAAGAATTGTATGTCTTTTAGTAAGGCCGCATGCTACTAATGCCCCAAAAGTTCTGAAATTTAAATGCAAACTACATCTTTCAACCTGACCTGGACTCTAGAAACTCTGGGCATAAATGGGGAGATGAAGAGTAAGGTATATATTTAAATACCATAAGGTGGAAAAGGAATAACAGCACGCTATTTGTATTAGGTTTCGACTCTTTATTTTCTTTTTTCAATGCTTGGGCACAAGTTTCTTCAAATTACCTGTAACAGATTTTTGGACTATCTGTACAACACTAGCTCGCACAGAAATCCTTCTTTGCAATGTTAATGTCCCAGCGAGTAGTAAGAACGGTTAAATAACTGCTCTAGTGATACTCTTGTTGGACAAGATGCAATTATGTAATGTGAAACATGGTCATTTACAAATTACAGTTTTCCACTCAATTTTTTTTTTTTTTTTACTAGAAATTACTTAAAATTGGATATAGGCTCACAAAGGACTGCTAACAAAGCAGTCTGACTCACAGAGAAAGAAGAAATAGAGGTAGATCATGAAACTCTAGAAACAATTTTAAGAACTTAGAGAAAAATACTTATTTCACATAGCATGAGGGAAATTGTTTAATCAGTTTTAAAAGTAAAAGTAACCCTAAATTCTGTTTGTCACTCAGATGCTATCACTAAAAACCCAGGCATCGTACTAATTGAAGATCACTGTTTACTTAATGTTATGTGAAATGACTAAGTTAAAGTTCATTTTTAATAAGAACAAAGACACTTATAAATAGAAAATTGAAAGTACTGCTGTGATCAAGGAGCTATGCCTATTGCATTTTGGTTTATAGATGCGACTTGAGAAAGGATGAAGCCTCCTGGGGCTGGATTGTCATTTCCAAAGTTTAAGGTTCCTTCACTCTTGAAGTGGATTCACAGATGCAAAACAGGTTCCCAAGATTGGGGTTCACCTGGATGACAAAGTGACATTGGACGTGGCCATGCCAGTCAACGGGAACTGCACGAGTGAGCAAGAGCACCCGCAACGGTGCCTCGTTCCATTACCTGGCAATTAGGACGCTAACTTAAACAGATGACAATTAAGGTTTAATGTCTATGTATTTTTGCTTATAAATGATGGTGGATACAGCCACTGCAAACTACCCTAGGAAGGAGGGAGCTGAATGGAAGTGCTTTTTCTCCTAGATGTATGTCCTTGCTTACTAGACTGTAGACACATGCTCCTTCTTGCTTCCTACCTCTTCAGTTTCATGACTTTCGCATTCCTGCATGCAAAATATCAGGACACTTGTTTTGGAGGCGGAAAATGCAGACCAGTGCGAGTAAGAATCAGACTATTTTAGCCTACCAGGAAGTCATTGATTTTGCTACCCAGTATAGCTCAATCAATGTGTAGGGTTTTAGGCTAATTACAGACTTGCCCACAACAAGAACATCAGGTATCTTGGAACCCTGACAAAACCATTGGCTATTCTGTGCTCCTTTGCTATGTACCTACAATACTTACTATGAAACTACTGGCATGTTTACTTTGCATTTCTTGCAGGTTCTCCTCTCATCTTGTCCTTTACCAAACATCATCCATCCATACATTTAAAACAGTGTTATATCACAGGGCGGGGGAAGCTGTAGGCTCTTTTCAAACCATTCCTCTGTCTTCACTATGAAAAGCTGTATCCAGATCTAGTCCAATTCACCAATCACCAATCACACACTTCCCTAAAGAATGCAATTATTCCAAATTCAGACCTGTGTAACTGGTCTGAATTTGGTTTTGGTTGGCAGGAACATCTAAGTAGGTGCAGATTGCTTGTAATGGGTAGGAAAAGGAGATGAAACTTTCAAAACATTGTTGAAAAAATAGAGAAGGAATTATAACAACCATATTTTTGTTCCATTTGAACATAAGCTGTTATGTAAGAGTGCACTGCAGTAGGTTTGGTTTTAAAGAAAGTGAAACGGGCACACACTGGCTGTCTTGCAGCAAATTAAGTTACTTAACATACCTCAAGGAATTCAGAATATTACAGACTGATTTTTTTTTTCTAGTTAGTGCCTCAAATCTGCCTGTAATAAGAGTATTGGAAGTTAGTAGGCAGCAATTTTTAAAGAAGAAAACCATAAAGTGATGTTGTCTGAAGAAATAAAACCACCTGGTATTCTAATGGCTATTTAAAACAACAACATTACTTGGCGTGCCCTTAGCAAAAAGAATGCTTGCAGTGTCAAGTATTAATGATTTTGAATGTTTTTATCAAATTTTCATATACACAAGAAAAAATATTGAGCTGTGACATAAGAGAAATATCAAATCAACCAGAGCCTAAGGAGTCTACAAATGGATACGGGAAAAAAGGCAAAACTGGAGATTCAGACAAACTTACTACAATACAGAGCTCCTCAGCGCTGTTTTTACAGACAAAAATTAAATACAACACCCTTACTAAAGCAAAACAGTTTTATATGCTGACATTAAATCAACATTCACACCTGGACACACACGCCTCGCACATTGAGCCGTGCTGCAACGTGGGCAACAAAACCCACCTGCCATTTGTAGGCACGTACAACTGCCAGCCCACCCACATTTTTGCTGCTTCTACCTCCACAACGGTACCACCGCCTTCAGCTGCAGCGGACTTACCGCAACACTGCTTTACCTATCAACAGAAAATCCAGAAATTAGCTTCCTAACTTAAAATATACCAAGGACTCCAGGACTGTCTCTAGTTTAAAAATCCCCAGGCAGCTTTTGCTTCTAATATTAATGGGTTCTCCTTGAATGCTATCTGGTTCAGGCAATTAAATTTTGCTATAATTATTTAGATAAAACTAATGTAAACAGGCTGAGTCATCCTGGCAATAGGCTAACAGCGGGGGTATCTGGAAAACGTGGCTTTACTAAGAACATCTGCTAACACCACAACACTCACTGAGGTGTGTAAAGCCCCAGTGACTTTTTTTTTTTTTTTTTTAAATGCATGTTAGGCTGGAAATAGCCCATGAAACCATCTTTCATTCTGTGTATCACAGCATACTTCAGAGATTGTTCAGAGTGTTTTGAAGTTACAGATGAATTTGTTCATAAGGCTGATGTCCTGTTTGAAAACTCAAAGAGCCTATTTTTATTGAGTATGGGAGATCATAAGCTTTACTAATATCAGTTTCTTTTGCTCTACAGGAAGGTGCATAGCATTAAACTCTGTTACTATCTTAATAGTTTGTATAAACTTGTATTTTCCTCAACAGAGATAGGTCTTACTTGCACAACATGATGCATTTTGCAACTGCCTTAACTTCTGCATTCTTGGGACAGTAATTTTCATGTCTCCAAAGATTCTGATTAGACAGGGTGCTTTTCTCCCATTATATATTTCATTTTTTTCTGAATACTGAGGACAAAATATTGACATAATAGATCTGTCATTACTACACTGTATCATGACTTCAGTTCCTGGTGGTTTGTCTGGGTTTGGTTTTTTTTTAATCTCCTTATCTGGCTAAAACCTTTATCTAATTTGATTTCTTTGGCAAGGTCAAAATCAGCATAATTTTGGCAAATGTGACTATATGAACATTTTCATGTCTAGGTTTTGGTATAGACTTCTTTACTGATCAATTCTTTTTAGGCTTTCCATTTTCTGCCAGTTGAGCTTGGATCCTTACCAATGTATTTTGGACAGATGCAAACCTAAACCAGCTTTTGGGTTGCTTTTTCGTTGAAATTCCAAACTTCCTCCAACGTTCAAGTCCCCAAACTCTTAAGTCCAATGGACTTCACTGACTAACTAATTCTCTTGATTTTTCAAACTGTTCTCTCTTAATATAAAAAAAATTTAATTGCCAGACTGGTTTGGTTTTCTTTAATCTTCTATTCAACATAAATGAAATCAACACATGATTACAACACCTAATGCTCTTTCTCAGAGAGCTCTTCTGTAATATCATTAGTATTAACAGCACTAAATCTAAATGGAATAAATGTTCCCAGTTAGCATTAGCAGCATTTTGTTTCTAATCTGCATCTAGGAAGTTTAAAGCTTCTCATAATATGTTAGTATTTCTCCCGCTGGTAAAAACTACACAGCTGTCTGTCTGCATCCAGTCTGAGCTGTGATCCCAGTAGACTACCAGCAGAATCTCAGGGGAACAGTCCTCCCCAAAGTGATTTTTAAAAAATCAATCCTGTTTTATTTATGTAGGTTTGTCCTTATTATTAAATGCTTACGTACGAATTTAAGAATTCTATTTTTAATGACAATTTCAAGCAATTTATTTGATCCCAAAGTTAGGCTCCCTGGTGCGTATTCCTCATGACTCCCCAATTTATTTTTTTTAAGCAGAAAACAATATATCCTCTTCCAGCCCTGCAGTATAGCAACTGCTACGCAAAAATTGGTCTTTTCCATTTTCTCAAGTCACCTCTTCTGTAGACATTAATATGCGCTTGCAAAACAGAAAGAGCATGTAAAGTTAAAGACAGGAATAATTTTTATAAAGCTTCATCAAATTTGTTCTCCTGCAGGATTTTTTTCTTCCTAAATATGCTGTCTTCGTCAGAAACTGCTTCGCTCTGTAAGTTGTCTTCCTATTTTTGCTAGACAATCTTAACAATTCTAAGCAGCTGTGAAAAATTTCTCCTTCCTATTCCAGAGTAACAGAAAAAACTAAGCAAT
This sequence comes from Aquila spilogaster, assembly GCA_024606505.1. Lineage (NCBI taxonomy): Eukaryota > Metazoa > Chordata > Aves > Accipitriformes > Accipitridae > Aquila > Aquila spilogaster. Next base: position 2,369,898 of record JANHGO010000041.1, on the reverse strand, counting down.
TTAAATTTCTTTGTCTTCTAACCACCCTCCACTCTATTAGGAATAATTAGCAATCTTCCAAAAACTTTCCTTGACCCAGGTCCTTCAGTTAAAAGAATGAGATCTCAGGTTAGCTCCCTTCTTGCTTCAATAAATTTTAAGTCCCTAGAAGATTTTCTTCCAAAAGAAAAAAGAACAGTGTTACAATTCCTCTAGAACAAAATTTAAAAAAAGCTCTGGCTGAAGAATAAAAGAATCCAAATCAGAGCTCCATGACCTACCACCTACGGGTGTTCAGTTCCATGGCAACGTGAGACTTCCTAATGATTACTCAGCCTTAGATGACTTTATGCATAATATTAGTATCCAGTCCTCCTGCATGGAGCTATGCTATGAAAAAAGTTTATTCGACAGTGACTGTTCGCAGAAGCAACCTGAACTGTTGGGTAATGTTTTTGAGTGTTTCAATGGGAAATTTCTGTAGGTAGGTTGCATTCTGAAAATAACAACACAGAACCACTACTGCAGCATATGTTCTGAGCCATCAGTTTTGTGGTGCAGCCCAACACAGGCATTATACAGAGGTCTTCCACTGGCTGTATTTGCAAGACAGTAAAACCCTTTATACTTGATATATTTGTGTCTGTATACACAGCATCTCACTAAATATGTATGAGTACATAAATATGAATACCTATCTCTGATGTACTCAGCTTCTAATTTTACCACTTTGAAATATTATCCAGGTTGGTTTTGATTCTCTCTCAGCTGCTGTACTGTGGTTTGTTTGGTAAGATTTTTTTTTTTTAAAAAGGCCTTTAATGAATATTAAGAATGAATATGTTTTCCTCATATGCTTTCAGAAAGTTCCTGCTTTCTAAAAGCTAATGAACTCTGGATTTTGAATAATTATTCTCTTTTCAAAAGATTTTGCCAGTATAAGAGAATCTGCAGACAGCTCTGGCATTAAAAAAGCGTGCACACACCTACTCAAGACATGACAAAACTCCAGGTATAGGGCCTGTATCTAGTATGAGAAGTAGAAAATTACAACGGTCCTTTTAATAAGTCAGTCCAAATTTATTGATGATAAGTAGAGTCTAACCTCAATACAAAATCTCCCTGATACAACCATAGTACCCAACAAAGAGGCAGGTCTCCAGGGCACATCCCAAAACAACTTAGCAGATGGCACAGTTTGTTCAGGTTCTCAAACTGAATAATGAAGCACTGACGCTACAAGAACTACTCATCTCGAAGCTGTCTCATATAAACTCGTAATTACTGGAGAAAATGGGATTATTTTTCTCACCCAAAGGATCTCCTGCAATAGGACTACAGGGTACATCTTTTCAGAAATAGATCAGTCTAATAGTTTCCAGCACTGGAAAGGATCTGCAAACTGTGAAAAATACAAACATACTTGCCAAGATTACCAACACTGTACACTCTACTTTACCAAGCTAATTAACAAGATGAGGAAAAGTACAAAGATAAATATATGGGAAAGGTGATTTCTAAACATCTCCGATGTTAACCTCCTCTGCACTTGTCGCCAAACTACTTAACAGACTCAGTGGAGGGGGTTATAATATACAGCTACTATCTGCTGCTTCCATCATCACTGAAACTGGAAAAGTAACAGATAAAGTGTCTCCTAAAAAGCACTCAAAGGAAGCTGATATTTTGGAAGCTACCATCTTCTGAGGATACAGACTGAACATACAAGCTCAAAACTCAACCTGTGGTCTAGAATAGAGTATTATACGAACTGTGGACTAGGCTCAAAGGCTGTAAAGTAAAGCAACTTCCATGAACGAAGAGATATGAGACAGTCAAATTAAGAACTCAACTGCCAAGATCTACCCTGTTCTGTCTACCAAATTTCCGTGTTACTTCCCCAGAACTGAAAGTTTCTTTATAAAACTGGTCATAAAAATTGGAATTGCGCTCTTTGCATTTGGATATACAATTGAGATGTTCATAGTTTGGGAAACTAGCTTAAAATGTGTTGTAAGAAAAATCTTTTCTCCTGAACCAACCTGATTAATCTAAATGTTCCCCTGGCAAGATTCAGTTCAAGAAATTACAACACAAAAATAAAATGAAATGAAAGAGGAAAAATATCAAGCTATACAAAACCAATAAAGACTTTCTGTCTACTCTGTTATTAACTGCATATTAACACTACCTGTTATGAGTAAAACCTCCTGTACATTAAGATAATAATACTGATGATGCTTAATAACAATTTTTCTTTTATTTAACACAAGCTGAAATTTTATATTATAAATTCCCAATAAAATGCAATTTAATTAAAATGCACATATTATTGAGAATTGCTTGATATTTTTGGACCCAAAGTTCTTAGTATTTTTATATCCAAAATCAGCTTTACCATCAAAAAATATTGAAGGAATATGCACACTCAAAAATCCTTATGCTAATTAAGTGGGAATTTCCACCAGCTCTAATTTATTGGATGGTGTTTCATTCATGCTATTTTTAACAGACATAAGAGAAAGAAAATAGTGCAGAAAACATATTGAAGAACATTTGGTTCAATGAGCAGAGTGAATTAGCATCCACTGCAGCCTTACTGTTTGGCTAGTTTCAATGAAAGACTGTTTTATAAGTTTTAAGTGATCACGATTTTTCCTGGTTATACATACAGGCAACTTTTTCATACCAACATTGATGAAAAGTGATAACTATGCAAATATACATGTGTGCGTGGTGAGGAGGCGGGGAAAGGGAAAGAAGAGAGAGGCATTTCAGTGTAAATCTGGACTGGAAAGTACATATATAATCTTGAAAGCTCTCATGTCCTTATTCATGTCTATAAATCTGCCAGCCGGACAGAGCAAAGATTTATGATTTAAGTGACCAAACTTTCACTGCTAGAGATGCTTAGGCAGAAAGGTGAGAAGCAATGTCTGAAATAAGTAGACCTGTGAGACAGAGGAGAGAACATTCAAAGCAAATAGCTTGCAGACAACAGATGAAGAAATGGGCTTACGTAATCAAGAACGTATCTATAAAAATGCCAAATATTAAAAGAGAAATCCTGCGCAGAAAAAAACTGAAGTTCTGTGAATGCATTTTTCATGTGAATGGCTCATTCGACTCAAGCGTTACTACGGATTTTATTTAATGAATGCCACGCGATATTATTTTAACAGCCACCTGATGGTCAGGCTAACAGCCTGTTCTTAGTATTTAACTGCAGATCAGCATATCTCCTTTTAAGAGTTTAAGACAACAGCAACAAGCGGGTCGCTCACATGCTGCCATACGGCTGAGTACTGCCACCCAGCCAGAGCCAAGGCTGCCGCACGGTCCGAGGGAGGGATGGACTTCCAGCGCGGCTGGACGCAGGTGGTCGCGGTGAGGGTATATTCCCATCAATTCGGGGAAAGTTGTGAAACTCCCACGCTGCTGGATAAAAGAGAGACACCGTTAACGTCCCTACCGTGAGGGAGGGGACGAGGACGAGCAGTAGCGTGCCAAACGTGAGGGAGCTGAGGGTACTGTGCAAGTGTCTGAGGCACGATGAGGGTGGAGATGAAACGGGAGATCTTGGAGTAGGAAAACAAAGGGGGCACTGGATGCAATCCACAGGAAAAACAACTTCTTTCCTTCTGCCCTTTCTGAACCATTAGTCTAAATGGTACGCGCAGCCAGAGGACTGGTCCCTCCTGCCTCCGTCAGTTTCTGCCTCATACACAGAATATCTGTCTCCAAGGCCCAGCAGTTGTTGACATTTGAAAATATCACACTGCACTGGAACACTTTATATTTATGCCTCTGTTGAAAGCAAAGTTATATCTCAAAGAACCCACCATTACTTTCCAATTGCCAAAGCACGAGTTTTTGATGAGGGCAGAGTAAGTCAGCCAGCATGCTCTCCTCTCCGAAGTCCAGCCAAAAGCTGCTTAACACATCAGTCTCTGTCCTATAAATCAGGGTAGACGAGGACTATAACCGATTTCCCCTTCCTCCCTCCTTTAGGAAGGACAGAGTAATGGAGGTTACAGAAACCTGACAGTTATTAACAGGGATAAACATGATACTCCTGACCTTAACTGCAGTTACTGAATCAGATGCGTGTGCATGCCTCCACGCGCACATGCACGTGTGCGGACACCACAGGACTCAGATTTTCCTGGCAAGTTGTCTGCTGCTGGCAAGACGAAGCAGTTAACGCTGCTGGCACAGAGATGCTGAGCTGAGGACTAACAGAGGCCAGCGAAGTCAAAGTGAAATTAGGTTTCAAAGATTCCAGTCTTAATTTTCCCCTAGAAGAGAGTCATTCTCATCATTGTTTCCATAACAGTAATATGTGCTCTTGACAAGTGATCTGCAGTTGCTTTCACATCCAGACATTCTATGTTGGTTACGCTCTGCTTGGAGGCAGACACCGGCTTTGGTCAGCCGAGATTGCAAATTTTTTACACGATGCGCCTCAGTATGTGATGAAGCCTGTCATACTCAGGTTTGTGCGACCCTTAAAGCTTCCAAAGCAGTCAGCCAACGTTAACTAAACATAAAAAAAATTTTAAAAAATTCAAGTCTGATACTGCCAGATTCAAAAACTCTCATATATTACAGCGCTAAGAAAGAAATACCCGTATAAGCCCAGGAGATGTTCTCAGTTGGGGCCAATCCCATGAGTTATTTACATTGCCAAATCCTATTTAGATGCCTAAATAATAGCTGATTGCAAATATTTTTAAGCGTGGCCCTTAAACCCTAATCTCTGCCAACCCGCAGCTGAGGGCTATAGAAAACCATCCTCTGACTTCTTCTTGTCTTTGAAAACTGAACCATCATCAGTTAAAGAAAACCTGGGATTTCTGGGAAAGTTTCCAGAACTGCAAGCTAACAATGCCTGAAGCAGCCACTGCCATATTCTACTCTGAGGAATTTTTCTTCTTACAAGCTGGCTGATGTAATGTGTGCTTCATTAACATAATGGTTTTGTGCTTACATTTCCCACAAAAACTTTCTATGAAAATAGCATTGCCACTGATGCTTGACAAACAAGAAGTATTTGCTTCTCAATTTTATGGTCATTCCCATGCATCTTCGTGTCCCATCTGCAGTTCTCTTGATGGAAGCGCGTGTGGGTATTGTATCTATCACTTAGGTCAGATATGGAGATGACTGCTAGGAATTATGAAAGGGGTGGTGCCTATTGATTCTGTATTTCATGCAATAAACTGTGTTTAATATGAAAACCATCTGTACATCAAGGAAGACAGAAGAAACTGCAATGTATAGTGCCGACTGCTTGTTTTTTTCTTTGATGGATTCCTAATTAACTGACTTAACCGATTGCCAAGGGGATATGCAATGCCTCTTCCTGAAAGACATAAAACAGAGAAGGGAGATGATACAAAGAAGGAACACACTCCCTCCCTCAAGGACAGGTTTGAGCCTGAAGTCAAAACAAAGAAAGGCTGAACTAATTGTTCAGCCTAAAGAAGAGAAAATTGATGAGGCTCATGGCAGTCCACGTTTTTTTTCAAAAAAAAGGAATCATCTGTTTCCCATGTTCACAGTAGATAAGAAAAGTAGTAATGGGCTTCCTTTATAGCGCAAGGGAATCTGGGGTAAGATAGCTGAAAAACAGTGAGGATAGTTCACCACTGGCACAGAACGTCTCAGGAGGTTACAGATTCCTCCTCATCAGAGGTGTTAAAGGAGCATGTTAGACAAGTATGTCAGAAATGAAATGGGGAATGTTAATCCCACACTTAGATAGCGAGATTGATTCACTGACTTCTAGACTGTTTTTTCTAAATTTCTGATTCTGTAGCTTTTAGAAGGTGTTATCCTGTGCTAGGAGCAAGCCATGGGAGCAGGATAAAGAAAGACGACTAGAAATAGTGCAGACTGATGAGTCTTTAGACTTCTCCTTTCTGATGGGGTGGAATTAATTTCATCCTAAAAGTTTTTTCAGCAACTTTAGAGAAATGTAGATAAGAACAGCTAAATCAGACATATAGATCCCTTTACAAAAGCAAACCAGACATATCCAGAGCGTAATTCACATGAACTGTTCTAAACATCCACCTTCAACTGAGTCAATCAAACATCTACCATCTACCTTGTCAATGGGTCTAAGTTTTATTTACTGGGAAAGAAACCTACTGGCACTGGCTCAGTTGCAGGTACCTACTTTCCTAATACCTAGTGTTAGCTAAAATGAATCCCAGTAAAGGTGATTGGTTTTCCAATCCCAGAAATGAAGAGCAGAATATACCCCCCATAATTCAGGAGGAAATAGTGAACTACTATGCCATCCAGACACTCACAAATCTATGGGACCAGATGGGATCCATCCAAGAGTACCGAGGGAGCTGGGGGAGGTGCTTGCCAAGCCACTCTCCATCATTTAGCAGCAATCCTGGTCAACAGGGGAGGTCCCAGAGGACTGGAAGCTTGCCAATGCGACACCCATTTACAAGAAGGGTCGGAGGGAGGATCCAGGGAACTACGGGCCTGTCAGCCACACCTCAGTACTGGGGAAGATTATGGAATGGTTCATCTTGAGTGCGCTCACATGGCATGTGCAGGACAACCAGGGGATCAGGCCCAGCCAGCATGGGTTCATGAAAGGCAGGTCCTGCTTGACCAACCTGATCTCCTTCTGTGACAAGGTGACCCACCTCGTAGATGAGGGGAAGGCTGTGGGTGTTGTCTACCTGGACTTCAGTAAGGTCTTTGACACTGTCTCTCATGGCATGCTCTTTGAGAAGCTGGCGTCTCGTGGCCTGGACAAGTGCACTCTTCGCTGGGTGAAAAACTGGCCGGATGGACGAGCCCAAAGGATTGTGGTGAATGGAATTAAATCCAGTTGGAGGCCGGTCACAAGTGGTGTTCCCCAGGGCTCAGTATTGGGGCCAGTTCTGTTTAATATCTTTATCAATGATCTGGAT
>JANHGO010000041.1:2280887-2362875 GCA_024606505.1 Aquila spilogaster | reverse complement strand
TCCCTCTCTTCCTTCCTTCCCTCCCTCTCTTCCTTCCTTCCCTCCCTCTCTTCCTTCCTTCCCTCCCTCTCTTCCTTGGTCCTGCTCTATATTGCACTGGTGCAGTCTGACCTTGAGTACTGTGTGCAGTTTTGAGCCCCACAGTATTTAAGGTCATAAAACTGTTATAGAGCATCCAAAGGAGTGCTACAAAGATGATGAGGAGTCTAGAGGGGAAGACATATGAGGAGCAATGGAGTTAATTTTGTTTGTTCAGCCTAGTGAAGAGGAAATTGAGGAGAGACTTCATCATAGCCTACAGCTTCCTCTCAGTGGGGAACAGAGGAGCAGGCACTGATTTCTTCTCTCAAGTTACCAGCAATAGAACACGTGGGAGTGACATGAAGCTGTGACAGGGGAGGTTCAGTTTGAATATCTGCAAAAGTTCTTCACCAAGAATGTGATCAGACACTGGAACAATTTCCTCATGGAAGTGGTCACAGCACCGAGCTTGCTGGAGTTTGAGAAGCATCTAGAAAATGCTTTCAGATCCATCATCTGATTTTTGGATGGTCTTGTGTAGACCCAGGAGCTAGACTTGATGATCCTTATGAGTTCCTTCCAGTTTGGGCTATTCTATGATTCTATGATTATATGATTCTATGGCAATGAAAATGACACTTTTTCTCATTTTCTCAATCCATCTATTACCATTACTATTTTAATGAAATAGTAATTACTGGAATAGTACCACAGTTGTCTTAGTGTATATATATATATACACACATATAAAATGGAGTTTGGTAAATAGATTATCCAGTAAGTATTAATTTACTTTTCTTGGGTACTTAATGTATATGATGCGTTAATGCTAACTCACATGTCAGGAGATTGGAGTTTACGAGCTATAGTAAAAGGCTTAGTTGGAGCTTGAGGCCAGAAAGAATTCTGAAAATATGCAAAAAATGCATGTGAGTGCAGTTACAGCTTATAATTAGTATGATTCTTCATTTATTGTTTGTTTGATTTTCATCAGAATGAATTATTACAAATGAATTCTTGAGTGAATTCATGAGATGAGTAAGAAAATATGACCTCTGTTTGGGGAAACTTGTTTTTTAAAGGATCCGACATTCTGGTTAATTATGTTGATAGAAGATTTAAACCAAAGTCTTATGCAAATTTATGATGTTAAGGAACAATGCAAAGTTCCTTTACCATGTGTTTCCTCATTCTATAGAAGTTTGATTTTCTCTTTAAAACTATATATATGTGCAACAGTTAGGCAGCTCAGTGAATATCTGAAGTAAAAATGATGTAATTTTTAAAGGCCTTAGGGATATAAATAAAATGAAAATATTTTGTTAATGTTGCTTTATAATATCCCAATTTTATCTTCAAAAAATTTGCTTTAGAGCTGTCTCCAAAAAAATCTATTTAATTGATGAATGTGTTTCACTTTATTATCACACCAATCCCTTGTCTCCATTATTAAGAACCCCTCCTTATCGTTACTTAAAATGATTTATAGCAGGTATAAAGTACTACAAATTTATTTACTCTAAAAAACTTTTTCTATAGTCCTTCCAAGTTAAATCATTAGAGATGTCAGCTAAATTACATCTCTTCATGATTTATTGACCTTTCTAGAACTCTATGGAATGAAAGAAATGGCCTTTCTTCTTCAGAGTTAATTCTGTACACCAAATTGAACTGGTAGAAGAATTAATTTTTATGAATCATGGAACACTTCGTGATTATGTTGGAAAGGTCCTCTAGAAGTCATCTGGTCCAATTTCCCTGCTCAACAAGGGCCACCTGCTACCAGTTACTAAAGATCATATCCAAACAGCTTCTGAAGATCTCTGAGGAAGAAGACTCTTCAACCTCCTTGGACAACCGTTTTCAGTGCTCTGTCCCTCACACAGTAAATAAATGTTTTCTAATATTCAAAGGAAACTTTTTGTGTTCCAGTTTGTTTCCACTGTCTCTTGTCCTGGCTCTGGACCCACCTGAAAAGAGCCCATCTACATTCTCTCTGCGTCTTCCATTCATATATATACAGTTCTCTTCTGAGCTTTCCCTGCAGCTTCTCCAGTGCTGAGTAGAAGGAAAAGATCACCTCCCTCAACTTGCTAATAATATTTCGCCTAATGCAGCCCAGGATAATATTAGCCTTCTTTGCAGCATGGACACACTGCTGGGTCACATTCAGTTTGGTGTCAAAAGGGCACCCTAGGACTTTTTCTGACAAATTACTTTCCAACTGCATGTACCTGTGTGTGGAGTAATTTTTCCCCAGTTACAGGCCTTTACACCTCTTGTTGAACATCATAAGGTTCTATTCTTCAGTCTCCTCAGCCTGTCAAGGCCTATCTGGATGAAAACAAAATTCTCTGGTGTATCTGCCACTAGCTCCAGTTTGATGTCATTAGCTCTAGTTTATAATCAGAAATTGTGAACTTTGTTTGAGGGAGAAAAAAAAAAAAAGACACTAAAATGAATATTCAGTGAATAAACAGTGATTCCCTTCAGATATTTGTAAGACTTTTGGTCTTACCTTTGACTTTGTATTATTAGGTACTTAGAAGGCTGAGAAACCTTTTACAATGCATTGTCTGAGATATTTTTGTAATTAATTGAATTTCATGTTTGTCTCTGCATACTGGGTGTCTGTGCTTTGTTCACTGTTTGATATTTTTTTGGTTGTTGTTGTTTAAAAGAGATTTGAAAAGCTCATAATAGTTGTGTTTCTCATTTCCTGGATCAGTCAGTTGACTCACAGATATGAGATACATAACTGCTGATTACTTATATATTTATATGTATATATATATATATATTCCATTGAAAAAATAATGGAAACAAAGATTTGAAGGAATGAGATTCTGTATAGAGTTGATGCATAATACCATGTGTTCCAAAATCAAGCAGAGCATATTATTTTTAATTAGACATTTAAAACTAGGATACAGTTTGCCTTTAAATCTTGGTACTTCAGTTCTTTCTTCATAAAGAAAAGGAGAGACATTATTTTTTCTTATAACAGTGTTATAAGTTAATGCTTGCAGATTACATAGTATTTTAGTGGTGCATTGGTCCATAATTCTGTTTTCACGGTGGGGTTTGTATAATATGCAGTGAATAAAATGTGAGATTTTAAATTGAATGAGAAAAATAGAAATATATAGTCAACAGTGGTCATTAAATCACTATCTGTTATCTGTATTTAACTAGATAGAAACATAAAAGTATAAACAAGTCATCAAAGTCTATACTACATAGCATGTGCACAAGCAAGTCTGTCAACACTGTAGCTTCTAAATGACTGAAAATCATTAACAGCATTCAGATTAGTATCACATGGGTGGAGACATTTCACAAGACGTTCTGAGTGACTTGACAAAAGAAGGAATTAAAACTATGGTTGGAATTCAGTTCATTTTTAGACATCTAAATATGTCTACATGCAAATGTATACATGAGTTTGATATCAGAATTCTCACTATAGTCAATAAAGATCAGAAGCTTACTTCATCTACCTAAGCATGGAGGTAGTTGAGACATCTAATAGATATGACTGTTTGCAATTCTGATATAGGGACTGCTGGAGGAATCGTTGGTGTGGTAACAGGATGAGATGGCCAGTATGCCCTAAGGCATCTCAAATGGTAGGAAACAGCTGTGAGTGGGCAAGTTGTACCACAATGGACAGTAATTGTATCAGACATATTTGATACAGTTACTGGAAGTTATTCCAGCTTCCCAATTTGTCTAAATTAAAAAGTAAAACTTGGTCAGCTAGGCTTGAGCACAGCAAGCAATAAATCTGGTTATACGTTACATATCCTTTTGTATAGTCTTGACTTGAGAGTTGGTATAAATAAAGCCATCCTATTTTGAGAAATAAAGATAAGTAAACGTACTGATATGATACATCCATAAGACTCAGGCTATTGTATTTACCAATTGAGACATAGTCTTACCTGTTCTATTCACAGTCTCTTTGTGGTTTTTCACTGAGGATGATTTTTGCGGAACTGACAAATATTTTTCAAGTATTATTTGTTTCTATGAGCAATAGAAATTAAAAAAAAAGAAAAAAAAAACTCCTTAATGTGGACTTTAGATTCCATTCTCTACTGTAAAAACTTAAGCTCCTCCTAGTTACTTTGTCACAATTGAAAAGATGTAAATAAGCAAATACAATCTCAGTAAAAGTATGTTTGTACTAGTCTTGCCAGGTGAATTGAGATTAATGCTATTCATACTCCCCTGGCAAATATTTACCTAAGAAAATATTATTTGAATTCCTCCATGACTAATAACTAACAAAACCAGGTGCACTGTTAAAAAAAAATCAAACAAACATCTGTAATAATAGGAGAGGAGAAGGAGTCTATTGACTCACATCACAATTTCTTCCAACTTCCAGCTGAGCATAATTTAATGGTTTAAATTCTCAGAGGTAAGCATGAGGAAACAGTCCAAGTGCTTAAAAATGATTAGTTCTTGTGAAAGATTTGTATGTTTATGTATGAAGCTGGTTGAAGCTTGTCACTTTTCTATCGTTTCTATATCACAGCATATAGTGTTAATGATAGTATAACTAAAGGGAAACTAAAAGGGAATAGAATTTGTTGTTTGTTTGTTTTATATATCTGTGTATGTTGGTTTTGTGAGAAAAAATCCCACTTTTTAGGTGACAAGCTCATGCCTGGTTAGGTTGTGTTGAGTGCTGGAAGTCAGATGCTGAACTCTGTCAAACGATCTATGTGGAACTTAGTAAAGTTTACCATTTAAATTTCAGGTCCTAGAGGAGAGGAACAGTATGTAGCTATCATGAGTAAAATTAATGTGTGTAGACCACAAATGATCCACATTGCCCACCAGCTTTGAACAATTATGATTTAACACTGGCAGGCAACTAAGCACTACAGAGCTGCTTACTTGTTCCCCCTAAATGTGATGGGAAAGAGAAATGGAAAGATAAAAATGAGAAAACTCATGGGTTGAGATAAAGACAGTTTATTAGGTAAAGCAAAAGGTGTAAGTTCAAGTAAAACAAAATAAGAAATTAATTCACTACTTCCAGTTAGCAGACAGATATTTAACCATTTCCAGGAAATCAAGACATCATAAACCATAATGGCTACGCAGGAAAACAAATACCATAACTCAGAATGCCCCTCTCCTCCTTCTGTTCCACAGCTTTCACTACTGAGCATGATGTCACATGGTATGAAAAATCATACAATCCCAAGCCTACACTGCTCTTAATTGTTTTGTGGGCATTTTATTTTATTATTATTTTTTTTAATTCTAAGTTTGTGGTAAGTTCATTTTACACAGAATAAATGTTTGCATACTGCTTCTATGCTATATACACACAGTTACTGTGGACTGTATACTGTATAATTACCAATTAAAAAAAAATGTAGCAATTAGAAAATCATTACGCATAAGAAGCTATATCAAAACATGGTTTGGTAATAATTACTTGGTCATTAGACAAAGAGTGTTGCAGCCAAACAAGCCAGAAAAAAAAGATCCCAGACAATACCAGAGTAAACTCAGACACAAAAGAAACATTTAAGCTTATCCTGAAGCCTCACAGATGTAGACTGCAGCATACTACTAACATTAGTAATGTTGCTTTTAATGAACTACATGGACACAGCTCCATCTGTTTATTCTTGCTATCCTAGCCCTTTCTCTTTTGGGAGTGCCTAAAAGCAGAAGGTGCTTTTAGGATGCTCACTACGATTAGATGGCTTTTACTCATCTTGTTATTTTTGAGTAACTTGACTGCAGATTGTTCTTTAGATTTCTTTATTTCATCCTTGTTATTCTGAATATAAAATCACTTAAATCTGTTACTGAGAAAGGTAAGGCATGCTGAGGGTTTTTGGAGCACTCTTCCCATCTATTTTAACACATTTCTATTTCTTCTACCACACTTGCTTTTTGTTAACCTATTTTATTTTTACAAATCTCCACAAGGATCTTTCATAACATATTAGATTCTTTTGATTATTATCAATATGAGAGCATAACAGTTAGCTTTGACGTGTTAATAATGATTCTCCTTTTATTTTTCATTTTTAATTACATTTTTTTTCTGTTATGATACTTAATCCTTTGTTTTGCTTTTCTCTTCCTGATGGTTTGATTTCCTACAGTTTTACTGGACTTAGAATTCAGGAATTGTCCTTTCAGTGTTTGCTGCTGTTGTTATTGTTTTTCCCTCTAATTGCATCATTTCTTGGCTTCTCCAGTTCGTAATCCACATCAGTATCCAACTGTGAAAAATCCAGGCTGACTCACACTACCAGTTAGCAATCCTTGTTTTAACACTGCATCCAGTCCTTATCTCATCTTCTTCCATTCCCAACAGGGACTAAAATCTGTTCTTCAGTTTAAACTATAATTTCTCAACTTACCATTATTTTCATTTACTTCTGTGTTGCTTCTTTACTGCTTTTTTCTTTAAGTTCTGTCTTTTACAGCTTTAGTCTCAGTATGTCAGTACCAAGACTTTGCAACTGCTGATACATGTCGCTGAGCATACCTTAGCAATTTGGATAAATGACCTGATTTTCAAACTGGTACAGATATAATTAGCATGTGCTGCATTTGATACTATTGCTGTCTTCTTATTTTATTTAGCCATCTGGAAGGCTCTTTGTGTAATGAGAAAGATTCTTGAAAATCAGGTTAAAAACATCAAAAACAGTCCTGTGAATCATTGTACATTGTTTAAATATTGATACTTCTCAGAGGTTAGATTGGTTGGACTCCAGAAGTAAGAGTGATTGAACTGGCATTTTCATGTTTTTTACTTCCCTGATGGAATACACTGCTGTATAACTGTCATTTTCAGGAATATTGTCCATATGAATTACTAATAAGAACAGACAAAAGTTTAGACAAAATTCAACTCAGGTACACCTCCGGCAGCATGCAACAGTAAATGACTTGGAAAGAGTGGAACAGAGTGAATCCATAGGAATACTATAGAGGAATATTTTCTAGTGTCAAGTTTGAAAAACTGTAAACTCTTAAAAAAGAAATCATCTTTGTCCCTATCCTATTGAGGCTACCCTGCAAAGAATAAGGAGATATTATCAAGATAAAAGTAATATAATTTTGGTTATCCTAGTCTTTTGGAATATTGTATTGAGCTTGCAGATGTAACTTAGCCTACCTGTCTGCTTTTCAGATAATTTAGAATTCCTATGATTTAAGGTTCCTGTTCTCTATCCCAGATACCTTGACATCTAATTTATGTATCCTGACAACAGACAAATGGTTTGTATAAACATTAAAATAAATATGCATTATAATGCTTATGTTTGTAATGAAAGTGACTGTAGAAGTCCAGAATAAAATAGATACTTTAATGAGTCAACATAATTTAAGTATTCTAGCTTTTGTGGTAAAAAAAAACAGCTTATTTTATAATAAGTAATAGACAAATATAAATCTCTCTCTACAAATATAATCAAGAAAAAACACGATAAATATAGTATTAGCACTACTGTTATGGAAAAGAATGAATGAAATATTACTGCTAGAAAAATACACATTTCACAAATAAAATCAGGCTTTGACATTATCTTGAATATCCACAGTGTTCTGTTGAGTAGTATATCTCTTCACATTACCTTTTATTCATAATCAAGTCCTTTGAGTGACTTCCTACTCCGTTTGGATGCACAACTGTCACCAGAAATCAATAAAATTTCTTGCAAGATATGATGTTGGATTTTTTATGTTTGCTTTTCTTTTCATATTGGGCTTACCACTTTGGACATTAAACTTCTGACACATGCTATAATATCATCTTTAGTGTCCCATTACTATAATCAAACAAATGGAAGGAGGCAACAACAACCAAAACCGCAGTAGCTTCATCATAGTTATTATTTAGAGAAACTGAAGAATAATTCTATCAAAAGCTATCATTAGTTTTTATTTTTATAAAATAGGATCATGTGAATAAAAATAAAAGATAATTTGCTCGTCATAATCTGCAATGTGTTTATATGAGTCTGAAAGTAAAAAGTTTCAAAATAAGAAAGAAAATTTCAAACTAAAAAAAGTGAGAAGACAGAAATGAAATGACATCAGAGACCAATGGATAACAGATGTGTTTGCATTCAAGGTTTGATGTTTCTATGTCACAACAGCAGATAGCAGTTAAATACTTCTGCAGTTTCTAACACATTTTATTTTCCCATCAGTTATCTGCTCAAGATCTCTAATAATCAAGCCTCTGGGAACAAGAAATATTTTACATTTTGCTGCCCCAATCACATACAAACTATACTTATCCTTCCCCTATGAACTGTATGATATGTTAAGGATGATCACAGGAGGTAAAAGCTGTTGGTAGCGGGTATTTTTATGATCATAATAGTTGTAAGGATGTCTGGCACCATAAAGGAAGCTGTTGAACTTGCAGGCAATTCAGCAAAACAATTCAAGTGACAAAAGTGCATTTTAAAGCAAGAAATTTAATCTACCATAACGAATCAAGTATTAACTATTATTTATTTCTGATATTGCCAGTGTTGTCATAAAAACCAGCCAGATGCCCATGTTTTCAGATTAACATTTGATCTGATGATGGCAAGACTGATGGTTGTGCATCTGAAGCCCCTTTGCTGCTGTCAAAAAAGGATACAGAAATCTTGGGTTTTGATGAGTACACTGAGAGCCAGAAAAAAAGAATAATAATTAGGAGAACTCTTAACATGGGTAAACAAGGATGGTATATAAGTGGACATGGACATCTGAATGTTTCATCTCATCTTAAAAGTTGATGGGATATTAAATGAAGGATAGGGAGCAACATCTAGTAATCAGTTATTTCAAAGAAAAATTATGTGAAATTACGAAATAATATTCTATGGTATTGATATTAAAAAGGTGAAGCTTTGATCTTGCAAATCTAGCACAGGTGATAGATCTGCAGAAAAGGAGACAATCTCCAGAGTTCATGTTCTCTAATAACTCTCTTTCAATTTATTTTTTTACTGTCTCAGACAGTAACAAGCATTGTGAATGGAAAACACTGTATTTGTATTTTACGTTGAGGAGCAGGCAGTAAAACATCAGTAACACCTTCTTTGTAGGATCCCATCTGCTCTTGTTGTCACACTGTAAAAACTGGACCTTAGCTACCCAATCTAACAGATAAGTGACTACAGCTAATAAATTAAATTACAAACAGTGCGTCTGAAACATATCCAGAAGAATTTGTGGCCTATATGCAAAAAACTCTGCAGGCATATCTTAAGTGCTCTTAGGACTTTTCAATAAATTATACCCTACATAAAGGTGTATATGTGCCTCACATAGACACCTGAATGTGTATGTAATTTGTGTATGTGTAAGGAGGGAATTTCCCAGGAAAAAAAAAGTCAGATTGGGCCTCTGAGCTCAAAATAATGGCTTATGATTTTCATAGTCTAATGTGGCTTGATTTTTCTTTTGTTTGTTTTTGTTTTTTGTCGGAGGTGGTCCTTCCAGGTGGCTTTAATGTTTGTTCAGATGGCACATGTTATATTAATCCAACTCCTTTAGTTAGGAAACTGTCTATCACCATACCATGGCATTCAGGTTATGTTAATTTGCACCACATCCTTATCTCTAAATTGGAAAGATGTTGCACTTTGGTAAAGGTAATCCCAGGTATGTATACAGACTGGGAAAAGAACACCTTGAGAGTACCTCTGCCAAGATGGACTTATGGGTCCCTGGTAGATAAAAGACTTATCATGAGACAGCAGTGTGTACTTGCAGCCCAGAAGGCCAACAATATCCTAAGCTGCATCAAACTCACCAGCAGGGCAAGAGAGGTGATTGTGCCCCTCTACTGTTTCCTCATTAGGCCCCAACTGGAGTCCTGTTTCCAGGCCTGGGACCCTCAACACAGGAAAGATATGGAGCTTCCAGAGAAGGTCCGGAGGAGGACCACCAGGATGATGAGAGGACTGGAGCACCTCTCCTACAAAGGCAGACAGAGAGTTTGGCTTGTTCCGTTTGGAGACTAGAAGGCTCTGAGGAGATCTGTTCCAGACTTCCAGTATTTAAAGGAAGATTATAAACAGGAGGGAAATCAATGTTTTAAATGGGTAGATAGTGATAGAAGTGGGAATGGCTTTAAATTAAGGGAAGATGAATTTAGCTTAGACGTCAGGGGGAAGTTTTTCACAGGTAAGGTGACGAGGCACTGGAACAGGCTACCCAAAGAGGCTGTGGATGCCCAGTCCCTGGAGGAGTTCAAGGCCAGGTTGAGTGGGACCCTGGGCAACCTGATCTAGTGCTTGATCTAGCAGTTTGCAACCCTGCTTGCCAGGTCACAGGGGTTATAACTAGGTGATCCTTGAGGTTTCTTCCAACCCAAGTTGCTCTGTAATTCTATGCTTCAATTAGAAGTACATTAAAAAAATGTACTTTTGAAGATGTGATAATTTTAACCTAGAAATCCCTGAGTATACTAGTATCTTAGACTAAAACAAAGAAAATCGAACCACAGGAGGTTCAGGTGGGATATAGGGAAAAATTTGTTCTCTGAAAGAATGGTTAAGCATCAGAACAGGCTGCCCACAGGCATGATGGATTCACTGTCCCTGGAGGTTTTTGAGAAATGTGTAGATGTGACATATAGAGATATGGTTTAGTGGGCATGGTGATGATGGGTTGATGGTTGGACTAGATGATCTTAGATATCTTTTCCAATCTCAGTGATTCTGTGATTCCATAATATCATTCAGTTACATTTTGAAGAATTAAAAATGATAATTCACTTTGGAACTAGCACTGACAGCTTCTACTCAAAGGCTGTGTTTCAATCCTCTATGAAAAAAAAGTGTTAAATGTTTTGTAAAAATTAATTTATGTGCATTTTTTTAAATAAAAATATTTTTATTAAAAGTAATTTATTGTATGTATTATAAAAGGTCTAGAAGTTATTATAAGAAGGTGTAAACAGAGTAGTAAACAAAATATACAGTTAGACACGTAACACATTTTGCTTCACTATAAGATCAAAGCATAATGAATAGTCTTTACTCACTTTCAAATAAATAAAAATAAATAATTGCATGAAATGAAAAGCTAAATATGTCTGCTGATATGATAAAACTTTTACTGTTTTCAACTTGACTGAACTGTTCTATGAAACAGTGAAGGTCCAGAACAATTTTTTTTGTTTGTTTCATCCATCACGTCCCTGTGCTTCAGTTTATCCTAACCTAAATCTTCTAATTGTAATCCTAGAATTGAAAGGAGGAAACCTGAGAGTGCTCTGACATGCTAGGATTTTGAGCTTCTCTCCTGTTGCTGTATTGCTTTCAGCTGTAAACCAGAAATTCTAATTGTTACTTCAGTATGTCTTGTGAACATTGTAGCACACATCTAAAATGTGTAAAGCTCCTGCCTCTCTGCAGTATACAATATGCAACTGCCTTCCGAACATTATAGGCTATCAGGACTGTCCTACTATTGATGAATTCCTCAGTGTTTATATTTTAACTTTTTTTTTTTTTTTTGTCAAGTCACTGAGATGTATCAGAGGCAAAATTAATTTGTTTCATTATACATCAGCAGGCCAACACAGATTCAAATATAGGCACTAAAGTAGAGGTATCTCAAGTGCAGGTATTTATGGGTCATCTAAGTCTCTACAATTGTACTTTGAAGAGTTCTAGTGCTCAGTTCAGATTTTCACTCCCATGTGTTTACCAGTCATGTACAGGGCTGTTAAACACAAGTTTGTCTTGTAACAAACTTGCATTTTTCTGCAGTGGGAACTGGAATTACCCAACATTCTTAATAGAGCTAGTAGGCACATGGGTTTAGGACTGTTGCTTCCAATCAGCTGTTAAACTGCATTTATTTTAGACTTGAGCTGAAAGTCTCTCTAGATTATGCACTTAATTAAATTGTCTAGATATATATATTTTGTGCCATTAAGGATGCCAACTATTGTTATTTGAAGTAATCAATAAAACACAAAACTAACATGGAGTTGGCAGGTGTGACACAGAAGAGACCTGTAACCTGCCAGATTCAGTAGATGGGATATCTGAGGGAATTTAAAATTGTACTAGAGATTCATTTTGGGAAAACTGAATCTTGCCCTGGGTATATGATTAATGTAGAGTTTGATTCTGATATTTGTGTATATTGCATTTTATGTTAATTTAGATGCCTACACTTGATGTTTTGCAAAGGCATAAAGATCCACCATAGGTCAACTTTGTAGATGGCTCAGAAATTATATGACATCTCAAGTAGTAATAAATGAAATAAGCAACATGTAGTCATAAATATACTGTATGGACCCTACCACTTCAGAGCATATGAATTGAATTTCACTCACTCTATCCAAAATTGACTTTGAAATCTATGCTCCAGGCACAAAACTAATTAAGCAACCACAAACTAATAAAAAGGAGCAAAAAATAGCAACAAGCAAATATATTCACTGTCCACCAAGCTTTCAACCAAGACAAATTGTCACAAAAACTTGAGCATTTATACTTGCTTTTTCCAATTTTTGCATCTCCTTCAAGATCAAAGTTTAAAGCCTTTTAAAGTCATCCTGTGAAAGACATAAAAATATTTTCAGGCCAAAGATCCTTGTAGCCTAATTTGACCTTGCATGGAGAAATTTTTCATCTGTCTAGTCTTTCAAATTAAATAAAACTTATAAACACATTCTGATTATTATTATTATTATTTTTAACTGTTGTTTACTAAAGATCAGTTATGTGGAGATACCACAATGGAGAATGCTTGAACTGAAATGCTGGAAATGTGTCAGACTGTGATAATAACAGAAGAAAAAATTTCCTCCAAAAGAGAAACTTGGCCATTGGGCAAAATGTGCTGGTAATATTTTCTGCAAGTTTCTGCTTAATAACAATGATAAACATCTAAGATGTATTTCATTAACAGGCAATTTCTTCATCTAGAAAATATTAAGAATAAAACTTCCTGAAGAGAGAACAGAGAGCAATCACACTTCTAAAATAATCAAAATGAGAATCAAAAAAAAAAAAGATAGATCAATATAAGATGACTACATTATGATTGTTTTGCATTTAACACCTCTAATAGTAATCTAAACAGTACAGAGGGAAGTTACTGATCATTAGTCCTTTTATTATCTTCAGTGTATTTGTAAAGTGAGAGAACAAAAAGTTCTTTTCCTATGCCTAAATAACAACTCAGCAGAAAACTTTGCAGGTTTCTGTGAACCTAATACATGCTTTCACGGACAGCCAATAACGGTAGCTGAACTGTAGAATCAGAGACTGACTTGGGTTGGAAGGGACTTCAAAGATCAACTGGTTCCATCCCCTTAGGGTTGCTAAACACTCAGCCAGTAGATCAGGTTGTCTAGGACTCCATTCAGCCTGGCTCTGAACACCTTCAGGGATGGGGCATCCACAGCTTCTCTGGACAGTCTGTCCTAGTGCCTCACCACCCTCTGAGTGAAAAAATTTCTTCATAACAACTATTCTGAATACCTTCTACTTTAGTTTAAAACAATTCCCCTTGTCTTAACAATATTGGATCACATAAAATGTTTTCTCTCCTGCTTATAAACTCCCTTCAAGTACTGGAAGGCTAGGTCCTCGGGAGCCCTCTCTTCTCCAGACTCAACAAGCCCAGCTCCCACAGCCTTTCTTTGTAGGAGAGGTGCACTGCCCCTCTGATCATCTTTGTAGCTTTCCCTGGACTCTCACCAATAACTCCACATCTTTCTTGGGCTCTCTTTCTTTTAAAGGTCCATGAAGCACAAGTTCCTAAGGGAAGCATCATGCAAGAGATTTGAATAGTGTTTAGTCATGCATAAATCAACAACATTTTACAAACTTTGAAGAAAAAAGGTAGACACAGAAATATGAAATCTAATAAAAAAATGGGAATTTTTACTTAGAATAGCCTGGCAAAGAATAATGAAAGACATCTGAATTCTGTTAGAAATCCTTTCTGTTAGAAAGCCATTTTTGGGCTGTATTTTTTTTCCCTCAAATATCCAATCACAGAAAATCAAGGACAAAGTTAGGTACATAGAATGTACATGACTCTGTGGTTAGTTTGCTTCAAGGAATATTAACTGAAGGTAACCAAAGACCCCTCAGGCAGTTTCATTCTTGCCTTCTGTCAAAACCAGCGTTGTTCCCTCAAGGTCCCTTTAAATGGATATCTATTATCCATTCATACTTTCTCTCCCCTTACTTGATACTTATGACACTTCTGGCATCTAAGACACTAAAAAAGGGAAAGATTTGTGTTATCTACAGTTTCAAAGAAGTAAATATATGATTCCCAAATATCTTGAAAATAGCTTCCTTCTATATTTCCCCCAGTTTCTACGTCTTTCTGAATCATTGAAAAAGCTATTTAGTTGTTGCACAAAATATAATACTATTAATTACAAAGATTTAATATCCACAGTGTCAATAATGTACAGATAAATTAGGAGACACTAAAGATTTGCGTTTCTCTAAGTAAACACCAGTTGTTACTTGCTAAAACCTTTCTCTTACTGTAAAAAAAATGTTTTCTTTTCTTGTTTTCCCAATTAACTATGTGTGTAGCCCTCTATAAAGCACAAATATTTACATGTATAAAAATAAGTACTCATACTAACCAAGTGATATAAGAACTTTTAACTTCATGTGTTTTTCTAAGTTAAGGCCAAATTAACAAGAACTACCATTAAGAAGTTTGTGACCAGGTAAATCCTCATCTCTTTTGTTTTATTTTATTCAGTAATAAAGCATGACTTATTTTGGCGCCTGTTCTATTTTATTTATCCCCATTTCCCCTTAAATTTCCTTCATTCACTTTTTCATGTAAATTCATCCTTTAAGAGCTACTACTTACTTTTGTCTAGGAAAATTCTTCACATTTTTGGTCTTTGAAAAAAAAAAAAAAACAACGTTCTTTAAAATATTGTTACCAATTTATTCTGTAACTCTCAAATATTTTTTAGCCATTTTCTTCCTCTTTGTTATGCTTGAGTTGAAAAAAAGGTAAAAATGTTAAAATATTTTCAGATATTTTATTGAAAAAGCTATATCCAGTGGACTTTTATATACTATTGACTCAAAAAGAAATCAATGAATAATTCTGATTATCTCAAATAAAGTTAGGATTTCATAGAAAATTCAATTCTTGTTTGTTTGTTTGTTTGTTTGTTTCTGTTTTACTTACTAGTCTTTTTATCTGAGAATGTGCATTATACATTCCTATGCATAGTATGCATTTTGTGATTTATTATACATTCTGGATACTGCTATCCAGGTATACTGTGCATTACAAATATTGACTACAAAGTTTATCTGTATTTTAATATAAGGCTATGCAAATCTCTTAGAAATAGCTTAGTTTTGCATGAATTACAGAATATTTCACAAGGATTTATTCTAGACATTCTACAGGCAAAGTCTTTCCCTTTTATTTGAAGCAGCCTTTAGGTTAAAATGTTCTGTTCATATAAAAGGATACTGCATGTCAGATAAATGCCTAGCTAGTTTTGAGTCATAGTTATCTAAGCTCAAGTACGTTGCCCACACTAAACTTTATAAAGCCAATTGACACACCTTACGGATGTGACACAAGATCTCTAGTATATTCAAGTTTTCACAGAGTTCATGTGAAATGCTTCAAGCTATCTCTAACATCATCAGATCCTGTCCTGTGAGCATCTGGATTGTCTTTAGTTCAGTACAAATTTAGCACTGTAGAAAAGTAATGACAAAAACGTCATATCACTAGATAACACAGAAATAGTGGATTAAGATCACTGGATTTACAGGAGTTATTTAATCCCAGATAACAGACAAACAAAAGCTTAAACACCACCATAACAACAAAAACAACATGAATATATAGATTGACAGAAAAATTCCTTCATATCAGTGAAGTCAGTAGTGAAGCTGTTCAGTACAGTTTAAGGAGTCGAGAAAGACATTCAGCTCACTCTTATGACACTTAGTGCTCAATCCACTAGTGTGACTATAACTACTTAGTATATTTTAGATCCCTGAAACAACTACATGGAGTAGAACAAAAGGACGGTTCTTAAGTATCTCATGTTCTCATGGAGAAGCAGCTGAGGATGATGCAGAATGTGCAACTGCATCTCCGATTTTAACTGATGCCTCTGTTTAGAGAGCTGAATTCATCTCTGAGTAGCTAAGTATCTTGTTATAGTACTGTACACTCTACCTCTGAAAACAAATGAACTTATGCAGAAAGAAAAAGACAACTAATGATTCTTATCTTTCTGTTTACCAACTGTGTACTTTAGGACTTTGGAAAATTATTCTTCCCTCCAAGTAGAAGCCTTCAGGATACTAACTCAGGCCAGTGAAGTTCTACAATGCTTTTTCCTTCTGGCTGACATAATAAATCTTCATTAATCTTCAGATTTTTTTTTTTTTTTTGTAAACTAAATGGTGTTTGTTAGCTACATTGCTACTGATTTCTTCTGTAGTACATGGTATATCAATAAAGTTGGATGGTGTTACATTTCCATCTGTTCTGAGCTTTCTTCTTGCAATCCATGCTACAAAAGAAATATGTTTAATGTTGTGTTAAATGCACTTAAACATTTAAGCATACATTTAAACTTCTCATATTTATAAAGCATGACATTGAGAATATATTGTCTTTTTTTAGTAAGGAGATGTGTATAGTTTCAAAACAGTCATTTATTGTATGTATTTATTTATTGTAACATTTAAGTATGGCATATTTCATAAGTGTTATGAATTCTTCATCCAAAACTAAGTAAAAATTTACTTTTTATTTAGAAGGTCATACTTTTATTTCCTGCTTTATTCTTATCTTGTTCTTTAGAGTGAGTGGAGCTTTATACAGTTGTTTGATGTTAATGTAGTTCTGTTTATCAGCCAAAAAAGGGAAAACTCAAACCTGAGCCTCCTGTAAGATAACAGAATTGCTACCAAGATACATGGACAATCAAGGCTTTCTTTCCAGTGTTTTGTTACTGTAAAGTATTAAGGATGACCTACTTTCTTTATCCTTTCCAGTAATGTAGAAGAGTATCAGATCCACTCAGGCTGCTAATTCCAGTTTAGAAAGTAGCTGTGTCCCAAAGGAATGATGGTAGATCGGATTACCATCTCTAGTTGCATTATGCTAGATAACTAAGTTTGAACCATTATAAAAATTTGAAACTAACATCTGACTTCCAGACTTAGAATGCTTTGTTTTTTCAAGTTTTAAATGAATCCTTTGTCTTAATAAATGAAGTGTAAGTTAAATATTTTAAGCCTCTCAAAATGGATCTTTCAAACTTTAGTTTGCAGTAGCTCATTTGTGAAAAAAAAAAAAAAACCAACAAAACATTTTAGTGAAGTTAATTAGTTTATCATTTTTGAGCTAAAGAACTTGAACAAAGTACATGTAGAGTTAGGTTTCTTTTTTTTCTTTCTGATAATCATCCATTTAATACCTACACGATGTTATCTAAAATAAAAATTCTGACTTCTAATCCCAATTTTATGTTTCAATTGATGTGTCATAGAAAGTGTTTCTTCTTTCACTTACACTGAAATTGTGACTGATGGATGATTTGGAAGAACATTGATGCTGAACAGGCCCAAGAATTCTCAGAAAACACTCAGAGCTGCACAGGGAATACTAACAGGTTCTACAGTGTGTGAAAATTAAATTTTGTGTTAGCTGAGTTACTGTAGAAAATAATTAAGTTGTCAGAAAGTCAGAGAAGAATCTATTATACTTGGGTGTGTGCTGTAGGGAGCTTTCCTCACAGCAGAAAATTAATACCTTCTCTTAAACTCCTCTAAAATTCATGTACATTTGATAGTATGGATTCCTAAAAATTTGCAGCAGTTGCTCCTGTTCAGTCAAGACTTTCAGTCCGAGATTCTGACAAACAGCAGTAGAAAAAAAAAGGCTATTCAAAGCATTCACAAAATTTATTGGTGTTTCCCACTCCTATGTCACCATTATTTACATTTTATTATGGTTGCTAAGTTTCAGCTCTTTTAGTTGTTTAATTTTTGTCAAGTATTTTTCTTCAATTTGTACTCAGAAATCAAGTCAGAAAGGTGCTGGATATTTTTAATTAATGTTCAGATTAATTAATATACAGAACTTTAGGAAGAAAAATTATGGATAGTTCCGATACAGTTCTTTCAGGCTGCAAGTTTGTAAAGTTATTTAATGAATAAAGCAGACGGAAATATATAGATTCTTGGGGGTAAGTGTTATTTTAAGGTTGCAGGTGCTGAAAAATTCAAAATCAGTCCACTTTTCCATTGCTGAGAGCATCAATTCATTTCTATACTTAGCATATTTAATTATTCACTATAACTTATCTTCAGAAGCCTAGCACTTCATGACAGCACTCAGAAGTCTTACAGATTTATCTGTATGAATGCTAAGAATAAATTAATTTACAGTAATCTTTTTAATAGTGTTTCACCCTGTTCCTTACCTAATCCCTAATGATGAACTGAAATGTACATATAGAAAAATTCTTGCACCAACTGCTTCTTAAAATACACTGTGTGAAAGTCGTAATTAAAGAATGAAAACAGGCTTGTTAATTTTTTAAACTAATGTTTTTATGTCAAAGCCAGATATCTGTAAGTTATGTTATCAGTAAGAAAAAGAAGTATGAATCCTGTCATTATCTACACTTATCTATATTTGTTTATATCTGTTATTATTTCTTCAAAAAATTTTACTGTCACCTAAAATTGACTGCAGAAACACATGAAAATTCCTACTACTCTTTTCAAAATACAGAAAAAAAGAAAGCCTCAGCAGAGGTAGTGTAATTCAAGGTTGAGCATTATCTTCATGGAGACAATTCAGCACATTATGTATATTTGTGTCAGAAAGGTCATTGTTTCTTATTTGTATCCAAAAGAAATCCCGTAACAATGGCACTGAAGAAATAATTCCTTGAAAGCAATGTTGAATTAAATCATGAAAACAGACTGCTGTATAGTCTATTCTGCTTTTTCCCAGGAATTTAATATGGTCCATGTAAGGGTTCCATACTGCAAAGAAGGATGGAGAGAAGGCGATGTCATTTGCTGAAGTTTTATCTTAACAGTGGTAGAGTTCTTTTATTAATGGATGTTTTTAGAAGTGCATGTCCTCAGGAGATTTTAATTAACCACAGTTACAGTCCTTATCACAGTACAGAACTCCAGAACTCCAGAACTCCAGATTCTATAGTTTATACTATTACATATGTACTATTATTCTAAAATTTCTAACCATGTTTATTCAGGTTTATACAGTAAGGCACTACTCCCCATCTAAGTAACTGTGAAAATATATTCCTTGGTTGTTGCACTCAAGATCATAGAATTATAGAATCATAGAATGGTTTGGGTTAGAAGGGACCTTTAAGATCATTAGTTCCAACCCCCTTGCTATAGGCAGGGACAGCTCCCTCTAGACCAGGTTGCTCAGAGCCCCATCCAGACTGTCCTTGAATGCTTCCAGGGATGGGGCAACTACAATCTCAGTGGGCAAACCCATTCCAGTGTCTCACCACCCTCACAGTAAAGAATTTCTTCCTAATATCTAGTCTAAATCTACTCTCTTCCAGTTTAGAACAATTTCCCCTTGTCTCATCGTTACCTGCACTTATAAAAAGACCCTCACCAGCTTTTCTATAGGCCCTCTTCAGGTACCAGAAGGCTGCTGTAAGGTCTCCTTCCCTTCTTCAAGCTGAAAAGCCCCAGGTCTCTCAGTCTGTCCTCAAAGGGGAGGTGCTTCAGCCCTCTGATCATCTCTCTGGCTCTCTGGACCCACTCCAGCAACTCCATGTCCTTGTGTTGGGGTCCCCAGCACTGAATGCAGTACTCCAGGTGAGGTCTCATGAGAGCAGAGTAGAGGGGAAGAATCACCTCCCTTGACCTGCTGGTCATGCTTCTCTCCGTGCAACCCAAAATACAATTGGCTTTCTGTACTACAAGCACACATTGCTGGCTCATGTTGAATCTTTCATTAAGTAATACTCCCAAATCCTCCTCCTCAGAGCTGCTCTCAAGCCATTCTTCACTCAACCTGTATCTGTGCTTGGGTTTGCCCCAACCCAGATTCAGGACCTTGCACATGACTTGGTTGAACTTCATGAAGTTTGCATGGGCCCATCTCTCAAGCCTGTCCAGGTCCTGCTGGATAGCATCACAGATCATGTTGTTTATTATATTAGCACAAAGTAAGAATTTCAGTTATCTAAAGGCCAGGAAAATCTCATAAATCTTCTCAGAATCAAGTTATACACAAATATGTCTAATATGTTGAATAATCTTCTGAAATCAATTTTAAATATTAATCAATATATGCCTTATTCTTTAAGTGCTGTCAGGGGAAATTAGAACTTTCACTCTATCAGGAAATGTAATTTATTTGCAATGTGCTTATGCTGAATCTTCTTCTATCTGGTCATACAGTAGTACTTACGTTGTTGTGTCCTGGTTTCCGCAGGAATGTTTTGGTTTTAGGAGAAACGCAATGCTGATAACACACCAATGATTCTAGTTGTTGTTGGCTAGTGCTGTACAGAAACAAGGACATTTTAGTTTCTCAGTTTCTAATACTGTCCTGAAAGTGAGGGGGGCTGAGGGTAACACAAGGATTTGGGAGGGAATAGAATCAGGACAGCTGATATTTGTGGCTGAACTAGACACTCTAGTATCCTTTAACAGATATTGGGGGAAAAATGAGCATATTTAGGGTGAAATTAATTTGAGAAAACACAGAATTACACTTACGGGTGATTATAAATTCTACACTGAAAATGATTTCTCTTGTCTTTAAAAGGTAATTAACAATAACTGCTCAGTGACAACTAAAAGTCTCACTCTCAGTTCACTTAAGAAAACTTACTAAATACAAACTGGATTAAGTAGGAGTCAGCAAGATATAACTTTTTTTCTTTCTCTCTGCTATCTAAACATTGAGCAATTAAAACAAACAAACAAACAAACAAACAAACAAAACCAAGAAAATTCATTTATTATTGTGAATACTTTCTTTCAGATTCTTATCTCAGAAAAGTTCATTGAGACCAAAATACTGATCTTTTCTTTTTCTAAAAAAGAATATTTTTATTATAATTTTACCACACAATTTCTTTTCAATTCCATAGCTATGTGACTTCACCACTTGTTCAGGAATTTCTCTAAAAACCTGAGGTATTTTTGTATGCCAAAGAGATTAAGAATGCCTAGTGTCTTTGTATTTCTTTGCATTGTACTTATTCTTTAAGTCAGTCAGACACTTTGGAAAACATGTTTCTGTACTTAAGAAGAAACTAGAACTCTTTAATCTTCAGGTAACCAGTTTCTGAGACATGATTGGCTCAGTATTTCCCTTCCCTGCCCTTCCCTTGTGTTAAAAAAAAAAATCAACACAACAGGTCCCTAACACTTTAAGATGAAAAATTTGGTTTGAACTTTATCATGGCTTGCAAGAATTCTGAACTATTGTTTTTTAAACTTACACTCACTAAAAATTTACAGAAAGTGTTTTAAATTATTCACAGCACTACTTTCTTACTAACATGCCATTGTGATTTGAGAAGGAAAAAAGTTGAATGCATGTGTTAATTTGCCTTCTGTTCAAGTCATAATTTGCTCATGTCATAGAAAATATTGAAATTCTACTACAGCACTCAATAATAAATATATCCCTGAGAGATATAGCTGTGCAGCTGTGGTTCCTGAGATCCTACCTCTTGACATGAGAGTATGTGGTGAATTAAGTGATAATATGAAGAGAGGAAATAACACAGTCCACATTTTCATAGATCTGTAAAATTAATTTGGCATCCATAAGTTTTGTCATTTTTTTCAGTTACATCAGTCAAATAAAATGACCTCTCTGTATGACATTCATTTCATTACAAGTTGAGCATCACAAGGTTTTTTGCTACTTTGACCATATAAGATATTGTTTGAAATAATAACTTATCATTCCTTCTAATTTCTGATGCAGAGATTGTTAATTAACTGGGCAGGTTTGCAAGTTTTTTTTTTTTTATTATTATTTTTTTTTTATTTATCACATTGTAAATATTCACAGAAAGATCAGATCTGGTTAGAAGTTTTTGTTTGGTTAGTTGGTTTTACTTCTTTGTTTTACTTGGTCTCTATCAACATTTAACCTTAATCTACATAAGT
Organism: Aquila spilogaster; assembly: GCA_024606505.1. Taxonomy (NCBI): domain Eukaryota; kingdom Metazoa; phylum Chordata; class Aves; order Accipitriformes; family Accipitridae; genus Aquila; species Aquila spilogaster. The sequence goes on along the minus strand of JANHGO010000041.1, from coordinate 2,340,664 downwards.
GTCTACCTCTTTCTGATCTCACGTCACACATGTACAAGAGATCTCCATTTCATAACCAGCAAGTTTTTAAGGTTTTCAAAATCAGAAAAAAAAAACTGGTGTTCCTACTATTAGTTCTGCATAGGATTAACAGAACCTAAGGAATTTCCTCTCGGGTGTGATTGACTGGGTCAGTTTATCCGGAAAGATGTTCTGTCTCAAACAGTGATGACAGGAGATGCTGCTGAAGGCAGTTGCTTTGTCCATCTGTCTCTCTCCAATTAATAGGAGGGAGAGGAGGTTCTTTTGGTATATGTGTACCTGACAGCGGGATTAAGACACAATGGGTCAAATGTTAGTCTGACCAGGTTGTTACAAATTCTTGATGCATAGCTAGATGGGGAAGGGAAGACGGGTGATAGAAGAGATAGAAAATAAAAGGAAGAAGTCTTTGTAGAAAGCAAGAGAGAGAGGGTCACCACCGGGATTCTAACATAGCTTATAGTTCAGATGCTGATCTCCAGTAATGGTGGGTCGTTGGGTTGTTGGAGGTTGTGTTGTTCAGTTGACGATGACTTCTTCTATTCCTAGCTTCTTAACGACAGTACAAACTTATTTCTAATTCCAAAGTGATCGAATCAGCTCCTTTTTTGGAGTGACAACTCTTGGCTTTTTGATCTCAGCAGAAATTTCTTTGTTCCTATCTTCCAGGCCTTGCCAGCAGATAAGAGGGAGCAGGCAGAAGCCAAATTGTATCTTGCCTTCACAGGATACAATGGTATCATCCCCCAGTCTCCTGTACCAATTCTTTGCTCACAGGCCAGATCTTCCACCAGTAAACACTCCTGACACTCCCCTTCAAAGGCAAACAGCTCCAAAGAAATGCTTTCAAATGTAAAACTGTCCACAAAGTGATGCTGACCAGGTGACACCCACCACTCACCTCCTAGGTAAGCCAGTCTTCTCACAAAAAATGCCTCAGGAAGCAAGCTTTGAGACATGAGAAAAAAACAACTGCTGTCTTTCACACCATCCTATTTGTATTTCTCCAGTATCCAGAATTTTTTACTAGGGGCATTACACAGAAAGCCCCTTCGTAGTTGTCTTGGAACCTGTTTTTAGAGTTTTCCTCTATGAAGATTTCTAATTCAAATTTAGTTGTACAAAAACTACTTTGAAAGTAATGCTTCCTATTTTATTATATTGGTCCACGACATCAGACACAGATCTTGGTGGTATGACAGCAGAGGTTGAACTTTCCCAACAAGACTCCATTGCATTTTATTGCCATGTGAGAGATGGCAGATGATGAGCAGTCTGTAAAATGGTGTCTCACATAGAAAAGTGTATGAAGTGGAGGTGTGTGGCAGCCACTGACATTAATCTATGCTTGCTGAACATTTATGGAGACCAAAGAGTGGATTTTATACCAATGAGGCCGTGGGTAGTGCTTTTCAGCAGTTGTGACAACAGCAGTGAGACACCCCTGCCGGTGAAGGTTTTTGCAAGTGAGGCATGCAGGTTCTTGTGTTTTGCAGACAAAAACACATAGCTAATGCATTTGTGGTGACAATGTTGAAAAAATAGTTTTGTAGACGATAATTGACTCTATCAAATAGTGTTACTGTGCTCTTTGCATCTGTTTTAGTTTCAATATAAATAAATAGGAGGCACTACTTTCAGAGAGACCTATGTCTCTCTGGTAATGCTTTAAGTTGCAGCAAGGGAGGGTCAGGTTAGATATTAGGAAATATTTTTTTCCCAGAAGGAGTAGTGAGGTATTGGAACGGGCTGTCCAGGGAGACGGTGGAATTGACCCTGGAGGTTTCCAAGGAATGTGTAGGTTTGAAACTGAGAGACAAGTTTTAGTGGACATGGTGGTGGTGGGTTGACACTGTACTGGATGATTTCGGCAGTCTTTTCCAACTTTAATGGTTCTACAATTCTACATATGATTCTACATATGTTTTTAGTAGGCCTTTTATGCCACCATGTTATTCTCTGGCAACATATTCCTAATGTTCCCTGAATGCCACATAAAAATAGTATCTCAGTTTTGTGTGTTTGAAACTGATATCCTTCAGGTTTCACTGAGGGCCGCTTGGTGAATAACTGTTCATATTCAGCGTATGTAATGCATTCATGATTTTGTAAACCTTAGCCATATTCCTTCTCATCCTACTTCTACAAGAGTTTCAGTTTTCTTTAGTTCTCCTCATGAGACAGCTACATCATTCTGATCAGCATTGTAGTTGTACATTTCTGTATACTCTTCAGTTTCACTACAAAGATCTTCAGAGAGAGAGAAGAAGTAAACACAGTTCTTAGGATGCTGGTATTTTATATTTCTATGCAGTTATCAGCAAATAATTGCCCTGAAGATCTATCTTACTGAAGAAAGGAATATATAATATAAAATAATAAATGTGTGTGTGTAAAAATCTTATGTATATGGATACATACACTCAGGTGAGAGAGACATAATCAAATTATCTATATAGCAAAAACAACTATATAAAATTTTAAATTTTCTCTGTATGCATTGACCTTTTCATGATCTTATTCGAATAAGAGAGTTTATGTCAGGGAACACTATTTTTCACTGAAAGAATAAGTATATTCATTTAGTGCTTTCCAGCCACTGATAGACAAATTTCTTTCCTCATCCTCTACAGGCATTGCACTCCTTGTAAAGTAGAATATGATTAGAAATATGCTTATCTTTTCTATAATAACTGCAGGTAAGTATTGCTGAAAAATAATAATTGTTGGAGAAATATCCACTCCAGATGCAAGCACAAGTCTTCACAGAAGTAGGTGCAAGCTCCAGTTTATTTAGGTACAGGAAGATTACTTATACAGTTACAGAACACACCACACACCTGTGTGATCAACTGATTGGTAACAAGCCTTAAAACAAATGCCGTGCTAACAAGCTAATTGGACAAGGCTCACTAATCATGCTGGCCGCACAACTCCCTGCACCTGTAAATCTTGCCAGCATGGCAGGATATCAGATAAGCACTACTTCCCACAAAGTGCTTGTGCAGCTTCACTTGTTGTCTCCAATACTGGGGTCATATTTCAGTCAAGGAGAGTCTGGCTTATGCAAGTAATCCATGTAGATATGGCCTTGCTCCTTAAGCCAGCCTGCTACAAATAATAATAATAATAATATACCAAAAACTAAAACAAAGGAAAATAGCAATTCTGCTAATTCTAAATCCTGTCTTCTAACTTCTGTATTAACCACAAAGCTGGAGTCAGATGGAAAAATAAATCAAGGAAAAGATACTGTTAAAATATCAAGATGTCAAACAAATGTCTTTAATAGGTATTCTGAGTCTCTATGTTTATAAAAAAGGAGGATGAATAGTAACAAAGAACTGTGTTTAAAAGTACATGGAACTTTTGTTCACATGTAGACTGTCAAATTACTAAGAAAAGTTGCTATAATGATAAATTTTACATTAGTATAAAGATAGGGGAAAGAAAAGATTAAAGGTTATACAGATATTATTTAAAAAAAAAAAAGTCTGCACTTTTGGGTCCAAATGTAGACATCTGCAGTGACAAACTAATCTCACTGTCAATATAAAGTAGCATTTGCTTCAAAATTTCAAACAATGTAGACATGGAAATAGCAATAAAGAGGGACATTTCATAAACAGGAAAAGGCAGTCTTATAAATATAATTCATACTTTTCTTTGAACAAATCTACAAATCAAAAATCAAACCTTTTATCGATATACAGATTCCTGTAAGCATTCCCTCTCCCTGTCTCCCTCCTCAACTCCCTTTCTCTGGTGTCCATCTTCCAAATGAAGATAATAATGGCAATTTGTTGTCTCCTGATAATTCTTAAGTACAGAATCAAAGTATCAAGGTTTTATTTTATTACTCCCTGGTAAGTACTGGAATGGATTGCATAGGGAAATACTGGAGAATCCATCTCTGGAGATATTTAAGAGGCACAGCACTAGAGCACATGGGTTTGTGATGGACTTCAGGTTGTCAGGTTGTAAGTCAGGTTGATTGTTGCATTTGATCCTGAAGGTCTTTTTCAACCTGATTTTATGATTCTGTTATTGTATCATCGTAGGTTCAGGCAGGTCACACTCAAAGCAATTATAACACTTTAAGTACATGTAATCCTTGGGCAAGTCAGAAGACTAGGAGAAAGAGAAATTGGATCTAGTTCTATCACGTCAATTTATGATTATATGCATTAAATCTATCCCTGTACATTTGTAAATGTTTTTACAAACAAAAATGCTATCACTAATTAATAATCACTAAGTTTAGTAAAATGATACACTGGTTTTGGCCAGGATAGATTTAAGGCAAGCAAAAGAATCTGTTTAATTTCTGTTGATACATGTGTTTACAAAATCATGCTAGAGAACAAAGGATTTTTTTGAAGTCTTTAGTTTATTTGGCTTTTAAAGAGTCTAAGCTACAAATCAGTTAAGGTGTTATTGGTCCTATTTTTTTTTTTCCTTTTTGAGAATGAAAAACTAGAGCAATATACTACTGAAACATTGCAGGAAAGAGCATATCCTGGCTTCTCAGTATGAGAAAACAGAAGGGTACCTCTGTAATATCACTTATAAAGGCTATAACTACACATTTTTCCAACAGTCCAAACTACAAGTGTTGACATCTAGATATCTTCCAGCTGTTTTGTTTGTTTGTTTAACGAATTGACTTTGCTCTTTGTATACTTCATTATTATTATAAAAATTATATGTGACTACTTTTAAAGCAACAGTCTTCTCTTTGATTTAGGTGGTTGGAAATCATGGGAAGCACTCAATGTTATGTAAGGTTTTTTTTTTTTTTGCTTTAAAGACAAATAAAAATTAAATAAAATTATTACTAAACAAGATGTTTTATGAATCTGATAGCACTTTGATTTCAAGCTAGTTTCTAGTTATCACTGACATGAATATATAAAATGATAGTCGGCCCTTTATGTTCTTTCTGACAGAAGTCTTGTTCAGCACTTTACTAACTACATGTACATTATTTTCATATACACTTTAGGGAGGTCACAAGCACAGCACGCTCTGAATTGCCCTGGTTTTCCATCTGAACCATTCTCTGTGATTCAATAGTATGTTGAAAACAGATAACAGAGTGTTATGTATTCTGAAGGGCGTACATGCTCCAGACATATTTGAAGCTGTGTTTCAGTTTTGCTGTAGGGAAAGCTGGGTTATTCCTACTTAAAGATTTTTCAATATATTTTTTAGAATGTGTAATAGAATTTTATCATGCATTAAGAAAAACAAATACAACAACAACAACACAAATCTACATAATGCTTAATACAAAGTTGAGAGTAGTGGAAAAGGGGAAGCACTTAGGGAAAAAGTACTAATAAGTAATTCTAGTGCGGAGAGGGGAGTCAAGCCCCATGAACAGTCCCACATGATCTAAGAATGACTAAAAATGACAAAAAAAAAGTAGATTTGTTCATTTGTTAAGACTCAGCATGACCTGTGGTAGTTTTCCCATTTGTGATTTTAAAGCTTATTTTTCTCATCTCTAAAAATAAAACAATGTGTTGGAAAAGCAAAAAAGCAAAAACTTCTCAAAGTTGCACAATTTATAAAAGTTGGTTTTCACAGAAACTGAGGTCTCCGTGGCCATATTCACTTTCTACTGCTTTCACAGTAAATGTTCATTATTTCTATTTCTGCTTCAAAGCCCTTCATGAGTGATAAATTAGCTAAAAAATATATTTTTGTCTTTTTTTTTTTTGCAGTCTTCAATCCATCTGAAAGTCATCAGAATTTACAAAAAAAAAAAAAAAAGAAAGAAAAAAGAGATCTTCTACAAGAACAGAGATAAGAGTAAAAAATTCACTAGTCTGATGAGAACATCCCCAAATATCATGTTCTGAACAAGATATACAGCTCAGTGCTCTGAGTTTTGTTTTCCCCCAGTAAATTCATTTCAGTCATAACACAAAGGGATGAGCTGAAATGGAATAAAGAGAGAGTCTGTCATCATTACATCCTAATAAAGTGAATTTATTTGACACTCTGCTGGAAAATTATATGATAAAATTCAAGAAGGTGTCAACTCGTCAGTTTCAAAGCAGTATAATTGCTTAGCTCCATTTGTGCTGAGAATTTTTACTATGCTTTTTAATCTTACTATTCATTTATTTTGAAAAAAAAAGTTTTAAAAAAAGCTTCATAAAATATTTCAGATTCTAGAAAAAGAATCTGAGAAATTGCAGTTCAACAGAGAATGATTTACAATACTGCATTATTCTTGCAACCATTCTCCAAAAAGGATGATAAAGGCTATGTAAATGTAACATCTTTTTCTTCAGAGCTATAGGTGATACATACCTAACCTGGTCTTTGATAAAATGCAAAATTAAATGTTTTCTTGATTTTTTTTTTTTACTTGAGACAGATTTTGAGCAATTCTTCAGTTCATTGTTATAGTTTGATTAATATCCTTACGACAGAATAATAAAGAAGAAAATAATGTTATGGTCATCTGAAGAATACAGTGGTAGTTTCTCAGTGATGATGATCTCTGTTGAGGTCCAAATAATTTCTTCCCACTACTTCCCTAAATTTCTACTTCCATGGTATGGATGGAGTTTATTCAAAGAGAATTAGCTGTGTTAGAAGGAAAGCTAATTAAATTTAGATTTTATTTTGTATTTATTTTTTAAGAAGCCAATTTAAAATTTAGGTTTTATTTTGAGAATGACTGAAGTATGTCCATGTGTGTTGACAATGTAAGTTATATTATCTATGTTTTATACATATACTATATGTAGTATATATGCATAGTATAAATGTGAATGAACTTCTCAGTGTTATGTCATTATGAGTTTAAAGTAGTTTCTGGACTGACATTTTTGTGATAGTTTATCTTTCACCATATTACTTAACAATAAAGTGAAATGTGATGCATTTCCACCAGTTTACTTACATTTTCTCCTCCAGTCACAGGTTTCTTTTCTTTCTCTTTTATAATTCTAAAATGGTTGTTTCATATTTCAGATAATCTTTCACAGAGAGTTCATTAAAATTATTTTACCTAGCTTTGTAGGGTGAGCTGACTTGCTCATCAGATAATCAGATTAACTCAAAAATTGAACTGTAATTTAAATAATTCTACAGCAATGATCTTTCAAGCCTTCCCTCGACCAGCAACTAATATGCCTTATTAATTATGGATTTCAACTTATCCATTTCAGGCAGAAGGAATCAGACAGCTGACACCTTATACTTTTAATCATGCCTTTTTTACTTTTAAAAGTGAATGATAACCTAAGATGCTTGAAGATTCTTGAGAATATTCCAAAATTTATTTTGCAAGTCAGAATTCAGTTCAAACCTTTTATATAAAAAAAAAAAGTTTTTTTTTTAATCAGAATCTATTATTGACTTTTTTTTTCCAAGATTTTCACTAGAAAACAAAGTAACTAGAAATAAATAGAAGCTATATTTTATCTTCTTACGATTTTAAAAGGGAAGACTTTCATTTTAAAATAGATCTCAAAAACATTTTAATACATAAATTAAATATATATTAATAATATATACAATATATGAATACATATTAAATATGTATATTACAAAGTAATTTCTATAGATCTAAGTGACAATCTCAGCTGAAGCAAACTAAATCTTATATATCTTTTAACTCCAATTTTAGTTAGTTAATTTCCTGAAATTATATATATCTTATAAACCTTGCCATTCACTGTTTGTATTGTACATATGAGTTATATAGTTTTTATTTGTGTTTTTTGATTTGTTCTATTCATGTTCTTATGTGTTATTATGTTTTCATGTACAGAAGAAGACAGATAATGTCAGAGAAGAGATTGGCAATAAAAAGGTAAATTTTAATATGGAGTTTGAAAAAAGGGAATGTTTGTTAAAAGACGGGATTGCAATATTATGAAGCAGTGAGAAATTTAAATTTTCTATACCTCACTCAACATTAGATTGAATAATAGAATGAACTTTGAAAAAAATAACAGAAAGCTATGTTTAAACAAGTGTTTACACAGAAAAACTGAACTACTGCATAATTGCAACAACATTCTAATTAAAGCAGGCTTTTTCCTAACTACAGATGAACCTCTTTCCTAATCTGTACTAAGACAACTGTTACTCACCTCTACTTACACGTTTACTTTTTATTGCAGGAAAAAATGAATTGTTGGTCTGTTTTAATAATTGTTCTTGCACAAATGGTAAATTATATTTTCCCTAAGCTGATTTATATCCTTTTGACTAGATTTCTCTTGAGTTAAACCAGTTGAGAATCTGAAATTGAAAAGGCACAATATATGTTTTGCTGGTCAATAATAAGTCTTTATTGAGTAGAGAAAAAGTCTTGCACAAATAGTATACATGAAAGCTAAAGGGAAAAAAATGCTTTTGTTGTTGCTGTTATATTATTATTTTTATTTGTCTATTGAGACAATAGCTACAGACAAGGGTAGGTTTGTGGAAAAAAAAAAAAAAAAGCTCACTAAATGTAGTCTTAGATTGGGAATAAGCTCTATGCTAAGATAAAAAAAAAATAGTCTCTATTTCTAAGCGATGGACTTCCCTTAGAAGATGTATTGCCTTTGTACATGAGAAATAAGAAAATAATATATATAGTAATAAAACAATTACAGTCATAGCACAGCATTAATTTAAAACCTAGGAGATACTAAGAGATAAGCTCTGATATTTAAGTGTGACCTTTCCATTCACTCATACAGCACAACCAGTTGTATTTATAAGATTAATAAGGTTTTTTTAAAATCTTTTGTCTTTAGTGATTTTCACTTAATTATGAGATTGAGAAAAAAAAAAGGTCCAAAATAATTAATATAAAATGCTTAAACTGATACTTAAATTTTCATTGGAACTTTGTTATACACAGTGTATGTTTAAAATAAGGTCATCACAGTTTCTTTCAAAAACAATATCTTTCATGAAGAACTGATGTACAGCAAACAAACTATGACAGTCTGTAATGAAGTGATGGCCATCAACATTTTGATCTGTCACACAGAAGCACCCATCCACAGCACCATTTCCTTTTGCCACTTTTTTTCTATTTGTATGTGTTAAACAAACAAACAATCAAACAAATAAATAAATGTTGATTTGCTATGAGCAAATCCTGTCAGCATCAGGAAGCAACAATTATGAAAATGAACAAGAAAAAAATAAGAAATGGATAGACAAAGAAAAGCTAATTTAAAATTGATATTGAAACACTCTCAAGCTTCTGACACTCCCTCTTAAGGACACTGGCTTTAATTTGGCTACTGCTGACTTATCTGTATTGGGTTTACGTGGCAAGATTTTGGGCATGGGGAGACTGCAGAGTGGCCTCTGTAATAAAAGACTAAGGGCTGTCTGTGATAATCACAGGTCCTTCTAGCTGGTGGTGCTTTGTGATACTGTAAGAAAGGGTAGAAAGTACTGTGCAGTAGTTGTGAAAGATAAGTTAAAAAACAAACAAATAAACAAACAAACAACCCTTGCAGACACAAGTTCAGGGAAGAAGGATGGGTAAGAGGTGCCAGAGAGGTGTCCAGGTGTCAGAAAAGTGATTATTCCACAACCTGCGCAGATGACCATGATGAAGCAGGAGGTCTCCCTGCAACCCGTCAAAGCAGATATCCACACTGCAACTTGTAGAGAACCCCACAGCACAGCAACTAGATATGGCCTGAAAAAAAGCTGCAGCCCATAGAGAGCCAATCTAGGTGGAAAGTTTTTTTATTGTTATTATTTTTTGAGAATTGCATTGAATGGAACTGACACATTTTCTCTTTTGTTTCTTTCTGACTGTTCTGACAATCCTGAGCAGCTGACAGTATGTTAGGAGCTGACATATGTTTGTAATGCAGTGTAATTACAGCTGATGAGTTTACTTTCCAAATTTTTATCTAAGAAGTTTTAGGTCAGCTTTGTATAATTTACTATTGATTTGCACATGCTATAAATCTGAAGGTCCCCAAAATGAGATTTTACTGTAGTTTGCAGGATGCATATGCACAAGGAAAAGTCGAACTTGTCTAAGTCTGAAGACTGTCTAAGATATTTGGACCACAGAAAGATATATTTTGGAATTATATAAAAGAATAGTGTTTTCAGGCTTTCTGCAATACACGTGTTTAAAGTGGCAGAGACCATCATTGTCATATGTGACTTATGTATATATTCATTATCTCTGGGGACTTCTTTAAGATCAGGAGACAAGACAAGAACACTAAGAGACAAAATGCAGCAGCGAAAAATGAATTTTGTAAAGAATGGCAGTAAGAAAACACTAAATCGTGCAGCTTTACCAACACCTCACTGAAGGAAATAGGAAAGACTGGGTACAACATGCAGTGACTACAAGGGAATCAGAGATAAGGAAGCAGGGAGAAAACTGTAGTGTTGAAAAGGGAGAGGAAAGCTGTTGTTTTTTTTTTGTTTTGTTTTGTTTTGTTTTTAAATAGTAAATGATTTAAAAAAAAATACTGGAATTAATGATCAGACGTCATTGTTAACTGATCATAAATTTCATTAAGTAGAATTTATCCAAGTTGAAACTGTTTTGATTGTTACAACAATTCATCTGGAACTATTTGTCTTTAAATTACAGTTGTTCTTAATGTACGATTGGATGCAGAAATATTTCTGCGATATGTTTTGATTTTTGATACTATTATGTCTGCCTTTCTTTTACAAAGTTTGTTAAAACAATATTGATGTAACACTGGGAGAGCTGAGGGATATTATATTCTAGATTTTCTATTTTATACAGTATGTGAAGGTTAATATATATCACATACATCTTTATACTGGAAGTCTAGAAAGCTACCAGGCTTTCCCAATGTATACTTTCCCTTACCCTTATAGTTTTATTTTATTCATCTGACTTTCTCCTCTAATTCCCTATATTTGATACAACAGAGATTTTTACATGGAATGAAGATACATTGCATAAGCTGTGTTTAGTATAGTGTCAAGGATTAGCATCCCAGATCTGTTTGGAGAAATCATGCCTTCTTCTACATTTCTGCCATGTATCAAAGTATTATGTCTAATGAAAGAATGCTTTGAAACCCTCAGTCTTCTCATTGTTCGTGTTTATTTCTCTATCTCAAAGAACTGCTGTTGTGAAAGGAACAAAAACAGTACACAGCTGTATTTGGATTGTATTTTTCAGCAAATGCTCATTAGTGACAGTTAAATAGTTTAACATTAACATAAGGTATTGAAAAATGAGAGTAAAAATGAATTTGAGTGACAGCCACATTTTAGGAATGTTTATCTCAATGTCTCCAAATTACTTTTTTTCCATAGTTTTTGATTTTATTTTTTGTTCATTGGTCATCCTGTTTTCTCATGTAACTGCAATTCTTTGCACAATATCTATCATTTTTTCAGGAAACTTTGTCATAGTTTTGTGCAAGTTAGTGAGTTACTATGAGAGGAATAATAGATCAAGTAAAAAATTGCTGACAATCTGAAGAAAAGAAGAAGTAAAAAACATTTGAAGATCATGCAGTTTGAACACTGGAAATGCATGGATAAGAGATTAATTACCTTAACGAAATTTGTCTACATCAGGCTTCTTCAAAAGTAATGCCTCTTTACCGCTACCTGAAAGGAGGCGGTGGTGAGATAGGGGTAGGCCTCTTCTTCCGTGTAACTAGCGATAGAACTACAGGGAACGGCCTTAAATTGTGCTGGAGAGGTTCAGGTTGAATGTTAGGAAAAATTTCTTCTACAAAAGAGTGGTCAAGGGCTGGAATAGGCTGCCCACGAGGGTGGTGTAGTCACCCAATCCTGAAGGTGTTCAAGAGACATTTAGATGTGGTACTGAGGGACATGGTTTAGTGGGAAATATTGGTGATAGATGGACAGTCGGACTGGATGATCTTAGAGATCCTTTCCAACCTTGGTGATTCTATTATTTTATTCTATGATTTTATTATGTTGACCCACAATGTTAGAGGCAAATGGTGTTGGTATGACAGCAGAGGCTGAAACTTCCCACAATATTCCACTACATAGCAGAGGGGCACTCTGACAAAATTATGTCTGACATGGAAGTGCATATGAAACAAGGGTGTGTAATTGAATTTCTCTATGTGGAAAATACTGCACCCATTGACATTCATCAATGCTTGCTAAACGTTTATGGAAATCAAACAGTGGATGTGAGCACAGTGAGACAGTGGGTGGTGTGTTTCAGCAGTGGCAACACTGATAGTGAGTCACTTCTGCTAGTGCTGATTTTTAAAAGTGTGCCATGCAGGCTCTTGTTCATTACTGGCAGTAACTCTGTTGAAAAATGGTGTTTTGTAGCTGAGAATTTTATCTGTCAAATAGTGTTGTTGAACTCCTAATATCGTTCATAGTCCATGGAAATAAATAGGAGGCATTATTTTTGTTGAGACCTATGTCATGTATGACTTCCCCTTGGTGAATCCTTATTTATACCACTCTTGATCACATTCTTCTCCTCAATGTGACTGGAAATGCTTTCCTGAATCATCTGTTCCTCCACCTTTCTTGGATCAAGGTAAGGTTCTTGTAAACTTGTAGTTTCCCACACTCTCCTTTTTGCCCTTCTTGTAGATAGAAATAACATTTTCTTTCCTATAGTCTTGAGGAGCTTCTTCCTATCACCATGATTGTTCAAAGGTTAGAATGGCATTGAACTGATAACCATACCCCTCTGTTATTGTGGATGCATTCCATCAGGGCCAGGTTTAGTTTGCTTTATTATACGTTGATCTGACCCTCTTGAAACAGGTGAACCAAGGACATATCTTTCTTGCTCTGTATGCCCAGGGACCTGGGATTCGCAATGGATAGTCTTGCTAGTAATGATAAAGGCAAAGGTATATTTCAATACTACAGTCTTATCCACAATTAGTGGAATAGTATTCTACAATACTACAGTCCTGTGTTACCCGGTCCCCTGACTTGTTCAGCAGCAGGATTACATTTTCTCTAGTATTTTGTTATTGTTGTTGTTGCTTACATTTATAGCAATCTTTCTTGTTGCCTTTGAGATCCCTTGACAGATTTAATTCCATCTGAGTTTTGTCTCTTTCAGCTTCAACTCTGAATGCTCAATATCTCTATTCCTTCCTGGTTACCTATCCCTGCTTCCACCCTCTGTAGGCTGTCTTCTTGTGTTTGAGTTTGGCCAGGAACAACTTGATAACTCCTGCAATCTTAATGACAGTTTTGATTGACTTACTCTTTGTTGAGATGTACCCCTCTTGACCTTGGAGAATGTGATACTGGAATATTAGCAAGTTTTCTTGAGCTTCCCCTTCCCTCCAGAGCCTAATCCCACAGGACTCTTCCAAGAAGATCTTGAGGTGGCTAAAGCATGCTTTCGTGATATCCAGCCTTGTGATTTTGCTTTTCACGCTCCTCCCTGCTCTCAGGATCCTGAACTCCACCATCTCATTGCTACTGAAACCAAGTTCGCCTTTGACCTTCGTACTCCCCACCACGGCCCCCATTGTTGGCAAGAACAAGGTCCAGCAACCTCCTTGTTGGCTCATTTTCATGGAGGAGGAGTTTTTTGTCAACATATTTCGGGAAACTCCTGGATTGCTTACGTCCTGCTGTGCTGTCTCTCTAACTTCATTCTAACTCTTTTTTCTCCTCCCCAGAGTACAGTCCAGGAAAAGTGGGAGTTGTGGTCAGTTCATAACACTTCATAACAGTTCATCTCCTTCCTCACAATTTTTTCCTCCCAGAGTATACAGTCCTTCACCAACTGCTCCATCATGGATCTCTAGCAGGCTGCAATTTTTGCCAGATGACCTGTTCTTGTACCCTATGGGCTGCAGCTTACATATCTGCCTGTTGAAGCATGGGGTCCTTCACAGGATGCTGTTTGGATATCTGCTCTGACATGGTGCATCATTGTCTTGCTCCAATTAATAGGAGGGAGAGGAGGTTCTTTTGATGTATATGTACCCGACAGCGAGATTAAGACGCAACGAGTCAAACGTTAGCCCAACCAGTTTATTACACATTATAATTGTTTAGGGAGATGGGGAAGAGAGGATGGGTGATAGAGAAGAGGTAGGAAATAAAAGGAAGAAGTCTTTGTAGAAAACAAGAGAGAGATAGTCACCACCAGGATTCCAATGTAGCATGTAGTTCAGATGCTGATCTCCAGTAGCGATGGGTCATAGGGTCGTTGGAAGTTTCGGTTGACGATGACATTTTCTTTTTCTTCTTCTTTCTCTTAACGACAGTACAAACTTATTTATAAGTCCAAAGTGGTTGAGTCAGCTCTTTTTTGGAATGACAGCTCCTGGCTTTTTGATCTCAGCAGGAACTCCTTTGTTCCCATCTTCTAGGCCTTGCCAGCAGATAAGAAGGAGCAGGGAGAAGCCAAACTGTATCTTGCCTTCACAGGATACAGTGGTATCATCCCCCAGTCTCCTGTACCAATTCTTTGCTCACAGGCCAGATCTTCCACCAGTAAACACTCCTGAGCACTCCCCTTCAAAGGCAAACAGCTCCAAAGAAATGCTTTCAAATGTAAAACTGTCCACAAAGTGATGCTGGCCAGGTGACACCCACCAGTCACCTCCTAGGTAAGCCAGAGTCTTCTCGTAAAAAATGTCTCAGAAAACAAGCTTTGAGCTAGGAGAAAACAGAACTGTTGTCTTTCATAATCATATACTACAATGGAATGACCTGTTAAACCATGGTCTTCTCCACAGGCTGCAGGGGAATCTTTGATCAAGTGCCTGAAGCACCTCCTCCATCTCTTTCATCCTTGCTATCTGCAGGTTGTTTCTCTCCCATCTCTCTATCAGCTATCAAACAGCATTTTTTGGCCTTCTGGAAAATAACATTAGCACAAATGCATCACCAGCATCACATGTTAGCTCTATTGTGGCCAGTGGTGTGTCCCTATTGGAATTGCCTGGAACTAGCTCTTTGGGCTGCTTTTGATCTCTTCTTACAGGTGTTGCCCCTACGGCTCCACTGCTACTAAAGCTCTACCATGGAAATGGCATAAAATTATTTTAGGATATTAGATACAAAATAAACATACAATATATATGTCTAAATGTTTAACAAATAAAAACCATGTGATACACAAAATTATGAGATTTTACAGTCAAAACTCACCAGAAATTGTACATAGAGGGCATAGGAATAAATTCTGTCTATTTCGGATGTAGTCAGCTTGTAGAAGTTTCAATTAACATAGCACAACTTCAAGGCAACTCCGCATAAATTGGTATACAGATAAATCATAATTCAGTACCATAAAAATTCTGTACATTTTCAATACAAGTTGAGATTATGGAGCCATGATCATAATAATTTCCTTTTATTTTCATTCTACACTATTCCCATTCTGTGTCTCTATCCAATGTACAGATTCCTCTTAGCTCCTTATATATACATATATCTGTATGTTTTTCCCAGTTTTCGTATTTCCAACTTAGAATGGTAAAATATCAAAATGAATAGTTAAAGAAAAAAAGCACATTAAATTTACACATCCCTCATAAATATAAAATCCAAAAAAATGTTGTTTTTTTTCCAGAGCTTTTCTTACTCATTTCAAAAACTCTGAGTTTAATCAGCATCTTTTATATGACTGAACAATACTCACTGAAAGACATATTTACTTAAAGATTGCTTTAGCAACCAAAACCCAAAACACAACCATAAACAAAAAGCACCATCTGACTCATTCCTCTGTTTCCATTATAATTAATGACAGTATTTTTTCAAAATCTTTCCTTATAAAAAAAATAAATGTTGTAGAATGCAGCCTTCAGGGAAGACATCCAGGAGAGCTGTTTGGATGAATCTTCTTCAAGAACTTAACCTTGGCACCCAGAGCAAATGAGATACTTGGCTTAAAAGGAAGTTGCTACTCAGAGATGTACTGCCTCTGGGAATCCATCAGTGAAAGAGGGGCAAGTGAGGCCTTCATTTTATACATTTCCTGTGTGTCATCAAAAAGACAAGAACATATATCCTAGCTCAGATGGAATGTCAACAGCCACAAGCCAAATTCTTCATTTGCCTTGCTTGGAAGATAACACATTGTGTATTTTGTTATCTTCTGGATACAAAAAAAAAAAAAAAAAAATAGTAAGAGACTAAGCATGTACAGAAATGCACAGAGAATCAGGTATGAAGATTTTATACTACATATTTCATTTTTGTCTTTCAGAATAGATACTATGGTTGGATTTACATACTGTTAATGTACAAATGTAAAAAAAAATGTAAAAAAAAAAAAAGGAATGTGATAAGCATTGCAAAATGTGTTGTATTTTAAAATTCCTTTTATGATTAGCCAAAAAATATTATTGAAGCCTTAGCATGAGAGTATTTGTTTATATGTATGGCATTTAAGCCTACACTATATGAAAGACTTTCAAAGCGTAAAATTATGAATGGGCACTACTGTTGAGGTTACAATGATTTGTAAAAGTCAGTGGAGTGCCAGAAGCTGCCAGCTGGAAAGAAGACAGGAGAATGTCAACAGACTGCATTCAGAAGGAATCCTGATGTGTTGATGTAATAGCTAGATAATTAAATGATTTGCCTGCCTTAAAATTCCATTTACAAAGAAGTCATTTAGCCTTTGAAGTGGAAGACTTCAGAGATCATATAAACATATCCTAGGTTGAAAACAGACTCTTTAACTTTATTAGATTTGTCTTTGTAAACATTAATTCTAATACATCTATAGCTAAGTTTGATACATTTAATAAACATATAGAAATGTATTTGATATCTTGCTAGCTATGAAGTTAAAAAACAATTCTCATTTTTCAGTAAGCACTGAAAAAAAAAATAGAATTATCTGTCTAGACAAGGGCAAGTGCATTGTCCTCACATGAATAGCGTAACAGAATAAGTGGAAAGTTCAGAGACACGCTGTAGGAAAAAAGAGTGCAGTTTTCAAACTGACCTGCCTCATAAATCAGATTTTTATCTAAAATCCAGTTCATTAAAAATTTATTCTTTCAAAATATTCATATCAGGTTATAAAGATTCATGTTTTAGCTGATAATGGTGAGAGAAAATCTATATTTATCTTTATAGTCCTCATAGTTAAATAGAGCAACAAAATTGAGACAGTTTTATTTATGTGACTGAAACCATGATTTCCACTACCTCATAAAATTTGACAAAGCCCTTCATTATTGTTCTTCTGCTTGTAAATAAGACTGTAGTCGTCTCAAAAAATGCAGAATATTATATGATGCACACCACATAATTTTCATTACTTCATACTGTTGAACAATTACATTTTTATTTTTTATGTTTTGGAACCTCTAGTGCACAAATGTCCAAACTTCTGGATTGCCTGGGTCACACCAAGTGAAGAGGAATTGTCTTAGTCTCTTTATAAAATATATAATATAGTTAACATATACAAGTAATAAAATTTTTTAAATATCTTTTTATTAAAACCTGTTTTAAAAAGAGCAACAAAAACATAAAGCTAATGGACTATTTGACCATGTTTTTGTAAAACATGCATCAGTCTGGTTTGACAGAACTCATTGCAATTCTTATTGAGTTCTCGAGATGTTCATCAGAGATTTCTGATGAAATTTTATTCTTTAGAATCACTAAAGTTGGAAAAGGTCTTTAAGATCATCCAGTCCAACCATCTACCTACTACCAATATCTCCCACTAAACCATGTCTCTTAGTACCACATCTCAATGTTTCTTGAACACCACCAGGGACAGTGACTCAATCACCTCTCTGGGCAGTCTGTTCTAGTACCTCACCATTCTGTTGTAGAAGAAATTTTTCCTAACAAGACACCTACCCCTACTTTGTCACAACAACCTTTCAGGTAGCCGTAGAGAGGTATAAAATCTTCCCTGAGCCTCCTCTTCTCCAGAGGAAAAAATCCCAGCTCCCTCAGCCACTCCTCTTAAGACTTGTGCTCCTCCAGACCCCTCCACCAGCTCTGGACACACTCCAGGGCTTCAATGTCTTTCTTGTAGTGAAGGGCCCAAAACTGAACACAGCATTCAAGGTGTGGCCTTGCCAGGGCTGAGTACAGGGGGATGATAACTCCCTGCTCCTGTTGGCAACACTGTTTTTTATACAAATCAGGATGCAATCAGAGGTGATTGCAGCGAGAGTGGGGTTGGTCCCTTCTCACTGGTGACAGGTGACAGGAAAAGGGGAAATGGTCTCAAGTTACACCAGGGGAGGTTTAGGTTACATATCAGAAAGAACTTTACAGAAAGGGTTGTTAAGCACTGGAATAAGCTCCCAGGGAGGTGGCTGAGTCACCATTCCTGAATGTGTTTAAAAACCATCTGGATGTGGCTCTCAGGGACATGATTTAGTGGTGGATTGTTAGGTTAGTATGGTTAGGTTGAGGTTGGACTTGATGATCTTGAAGGTCTTTTCCAACCTGAGCAATTCTATGACTCTATGATTCTATGTCAGTGGTCATCTTGGCTACCTAGGCACACTTATGGCTCATAAGTGTGCTCATTTTAGCTGAGCATCAACCAGTGCCTCAGGTCCATATCCTTTACACAGTTTTCCAGCCACTCTGCTCCAAGCCTGTAGCATTGTCTGGGGTTGTTGTGGCCAAAGTGCAGGACCCTGAACTTGGTCTTGTTAAACTTCACCCCATTGTCCTCAGCTTAGATATCCAGCCTGTCCAGATTCCTCTGAAGGGTTTTCCTACCCTCAGACAGATCGACACTTCCTCCCAACTTGATGTCATCTGCAAAGTTACTGAGGGCGCACTCAATCCCCTTGTCCAGGTCATCAGTAATGATATTAAACAGGACACACGACAGTAAAGACCACTGGGGAACACCACTCATGACCAGTCACCAGCTGGGCTTAACTCCACTCATCACCACTCTCTGGGCCAGGCCCTCCAGCCAGTTCTTTACCCAGCAGAGTTTAACCATCCAGGACACAGGCTGCCAGCTTCCCCAGAAGAATACTGTGCAAGACAATGACAAAGGCTTTGCTGAAGTCTAGGTAGGTACATCAACAACCATTCTTTCATCCACCAGGCAGGTCACTTGATCATAGAAGGAGATCAAGTTGGTCAAGCAGTGCCTGCTTTTCATGAAACCGTGCTGGCTGCACCTGATCCCCTGGTTGTCCCATTTCATCCTTGAAAACAGTTGCTCACAAATGTATGTACTGTCAAAAAGTGACGACATTATAAAGTAAGATTGCGATGTGTAAGACAAGTCCTTTATTAAAGAGTCATGGTCAGGTTTTTGAGTTGAATATCTGATTACAGCTCTATACATTCAATTTGAAAGTTCACAGGTAATGTATTTATGTAGATTGAAAGTGGAGTCACAAACATACCAAAAAGTTGACTTTTTTTTGGCAGTCTTGAAATTTGCTCTCAAATTCCTTTACCAAAATGGAAAACAAGACTGCATATTTTTCACTGCTCACAGGACTGTTTAGCCAGTGTATCAAAATGCATAAAACTATTTAAATAACTTAAGATAGCACTGCACTTTGTCCTCCCCATGTTCTGGTTTCAGCCCAAACAGTGCCAATAACACATCAGTATTTGGTCACTGTTGAGTGATGGATGTGTACTCAGGGCTGGGGCAAGCTACTCAGCAGGGAAGAGCCACTGTTGGTACGGCACAGGGAAGAGGGTGGGCCACAGGACAGGCTGGACTCATCTGCACATGACCTGCAGGCAGCAGGTTGTACATACCTGTAGTACTGTAATATTTTGACATATTTGATAATAATCATATCATAGAACCAAATAATGGTTTGGGTTGGAAGAGACCTCAAACTCATCTAGTTTGTACCCCTCTGCCAACCAGGGTTGCCAATCACAAAGTCAAACTTATGCTATGAAATTTAGAATACAACACTGCAAAATATTTAATACTGAAGAAAACGAAGAAATAATATGACAGTAAAAAAAAAAAAAAAAAGCTACTTTTCATCATTATCAAAGATATTTTTCTACAAACACACTTCTGAAATAAATGACTGGTATCAAAATATATTTTTTTCCACAACTCAGCAAAATATTTTTTTCTTCTTGAGGATTTAATACATTTTTTCCCTTGAGTGTAATAACCTATTTTGACAAAAACTAAAATAAACAGAAATTGTAGAACAAAAGTAAGTGATTCCTCATCTTTAATCCAGAGGTAAGATTCAGGTACGGAATCAAGAGGTGATCTATCTTTGAAATTTTTAGTTCAAGTTTTAAACCTGATATAGATTAATAATTCAATTTAGCCTAATTCAACAAAAAATCAAAATATTTTAAAGAGAGAGCAGTCAGCTTTAACTTTGAATAACATCTTATTAAGATTTAAAAAAAAACAAAAAACAAACGGAGAAATGATTAGATAAAAAGGAATATGTATCCCTTCTGGGATGAAAAAAAAAAATAGAGAAAAGAAAAGAAATTCATTGCTATTTCTAAACTAAAACAAAGAAAAAGATCTGAAAATAAAATGATTATTCCCAGAGACGTTTTCTACGTGTAGCTTTCTATTTTGGAGAGAATAAAAAAGAAAACTAATTTGGAAGAGGATGATTTCATTTCAACTGCAACAGAACTAGTTCAGTTATGATAAAAGTGGACAAGTATCTGAGTTGTGTGAATATTTGTCATGGGACAACTCAGGATAGAGTAGCTGTAAAAAAGTACAAGATAAAAAAAAAATAAAAAATACAGAACCACATCAGTCAGTGATTTAAAAATTACTCACTTATTAAATAGTATGAACATAGCAGACAGACAGTAATTTCATTTCTAAAATTTGCTTCTACAGTTTACACAAGATCTAGGATTCTCTACTGGACACATGCTATAGTGAATTGTTTGCCCAGCTGCAAGGAGCACTATACCCTCAAGGAAACAGTTCATATGTTTCACTCCTGGCTGGCAGTCTGGCTATTCCAAATCTTGTAATCACTCTTTTTCATGGTGTTAAACATAACATCTCTACATGTTTACCCCACTCCACAGGCTATTGTTTTCACTATTGCTATCCAGTTAAAATTGTTGCCCTAAACTGCTAATGGCTTCCTTGCTCATGGGTCCCAGGGTTGATTTCTCTCTCTCTAAAAAGAAAGAACATTTTTTACACCTGTCCTCTGCTCCAGGTGTGTTAAAAGAATGTAGAGTTGTTTATCTGTGCTTTGTTTCTTTCCCACTCTTTCCCCATTATAGTCCGTTAAGCCTCTGTTTTCAATGAGTCAAATTCATCTCTTATTTCATTAAAATTTTTGTGCAGGAATGAATTCTATAACAAATCAACTAAAGCTCCTCTAATGCTTTTTTTTTTTTTTTTTTTTTTTTTTTTTTTTTTTTTTTTTTTTTTTTTTGTAAATGGCATAATGTTTCAAGATTTAGTTCAGATGAATAGGGCTATGATAAGGTTGACAATGTCACCTCACATGATCATTTCTGAAAAGAAAATTTTAAAACTGAAAAAATAACTCTCACCTTTTAAAGAAAAGAAAACCGAAGGTTTTGACCTTGAAAAGTTTAAAAAAACAACCTACTAACAAATAAACAAAACACCTTGGTGTTTAGAATTGACTGTATATAAATGGATTATTTAATGTTATTTTCTCTCATTAGTTTTTCTCTCCAATGTAACGCTATTACAAGTCAATAAATACTATGAAGTAGTGCTAATATACAGCAACTAAAGGTTGCTGGGAAATACTGGAAAATAGGTACTTCATTTTTTTTTTTTTTTAAATCCTCAAGGACATGAACACACATTATTTAAATTATAAGCAAAAGAAAATGATGTGAGTAGCATATCTTATTAAAATAAGAACAAGGTAACTAACTGTCTCTTCTCAAATATTCGATGTTATTCTTTTCACTGTCAGCTCTTCTCCTCAACTGCACACATCATACATGTTTTGACATTAGCAGGAGTATAGTGAAAACAACAGTCCCCATTTATATAGAGTTAGCTAAAATTATGCATACTTGGTCAAGGATTTGCCCCACTGTAGACATAGGATTAAGTCTTTCACAGATCCAAACTTATTTCCTAAAAATATACTTAAATAGAATTATGAATGCTATCAATAATCTGGATAACTTCAAATAGAATCATAATTCATTAGTATTCTTTCTCGATGCTTAACAATGTAATAAAAAATTTCTACACAATTTTTCAATTGAGTTAATCTATTCTCTTAAGTGATGTGATGTTGTGCATGTATTATGTTTTGAATTCACAAGAAAAGCATGAAATAACTTTACCATGATGATGTAGTTCACATGTTACAAAATGAATGCAAGGTCATTAAAGATATTTCATGAAAAGGGCATCACAAACCACTCCAATACTGAAATCTTTCCATGAATATGTGCACTTCTACAGAAGATATACAAGGTTTCTAAAATAGCTCTGTGTCTGTGCACAGTTCATAAAAAATATGTTGAGACTAGCAAAGTAGATGTCTATTTTGTTCACTGATCTGTGATCTTGTTTATCTTCAAATATCTTTCAGAATAACATACAATCTAGAACTGTTCTTGCTAAAAGTCTAGCAGTGCAATCTTTTTTTTTTTGCATTTTTTTTTTTTTGTGAAAAATATATAGATGTATATTTACTGGAATTGGAATAGAATATATTTGTCACCTGTAAGCATGCCAAAGCACATTGAGCTATCTTGCTTGAATTAGAATCACAGAATCATAGAATATCCCAAACTGGAAGGGACCCATAAAGATGGTCGAGTCAAAGTTCTGGCTGCCCACAGAACCACCCAAAACTCAGACCATATGTTTGAGAGCATTGTCCAAACACTTTTTTGGCTCTCAGTGTCAGAGGCGGATATTGGTGATGTGGCAGTACAAGTTGAACCTTCCTGCCAGTATTCCGCTCAGTGTAGTTCTCAAGCAACAGATGTCAGTTTTGTTTTTTTTTTTTTTCTGTTTCTTTGTTTATTTTTAAATTATATATATATATATATATTACTTCAGAAGTCTTCTATTGTTCTTTCAGGTGATCACTTTAAGGAGATAGTTCAGGGAGGCGTACATCAGAACTCTAAACATCTTGTGTCTTGCATTAATTCTGAATGCTGCAGAAAAAAAAAACGAAGGTCAAAAGTATCCCAAAGCTATGAAAAAAAAATATATATAGAAAAACTATAATATCAGGTATGATTATTAAGTTTTAAAATGAATGTGTGACTCTGAATGCATGACTTTGATTATGTATCATGATAAATATACCAATTTGGTAAAAACATTTTCCTTTCCATTATAAAGTATTCAGTTGAATACTGCTTTTCCATATTAGTTCCCCAAATAGATTGTTCAAAACTCTTATCAGCCTAGAGAAGAAACTGATTGCAATTAGACAAATAGATGACAAGAACATCTAAAATATGCATCCATACAGGAAATAAAATGGGACTACATCAACCAACTAATCTTTATCTGCTACTGATCACTCATTCCAAAAATGTAAGTACAAAGTTTCATCCAGGTCTTTTCATAGGACTGAATTTTATTAAATACATGTAAAGCTCCCTAATTTACCCATATGGATATTTCCAAGTTTCTGCTATGAAATCAGCTATTCACAGAACAAACATACATTTTTTTACCTGAAAAACTGCAAGAAATGTACTATAAAATTCCTTTCACAGTATAAATTTAAGAAATGTATTCATCATTTCTAACACTGTTTATTATTATTTTACCTGGAGATTAAAAAAAAAAAAAAGTTTGAAATGAGACATATTGCTTAATAAATTCATATCAGTTAATTATATAATATGAAACAACAGTTGCATGACACTATGACAGCATCATATGTTTTCTTTTAAGATTTACAAAGTAAAATTAAAAAGTACCAGCAACCGTTTCTATTTTTTCTTTTTCTTGATGTACTGCTGGACTTTATCTGGTGAAGTATTTTGAAATAACTTTACCTATAATTAAAAATGGTAAATATTGAATCCATTTTTTTTCCAATGAATTCCACTGAAACAAAATTATTGTCATGTTTTCAAATCAAGCTGCTAATTCCTCTGCTTTGCAGTTTCAAGTTGTCTCTCCTTTGCAGAAGGATGCAAATACACAAACTAACTTTTGTCTAGCTATAAAAACTACACAAAATATAACACTGAAATATACCACTACAGACTTCAGCATAGGTCATTCAGATGAATTCAAGACTCGTGTTGTTTACTAAATGTAAACAACATGAAATACACACTCAGTTTCTTTTACATTAATTCATGTTTACTTTTTGGAATAATTCATGCTATTTAATACAGAACAATACAAAGCATATTTTTGACTGCCTCATAATCAAAGTTAAAAATTCAAATTCTATTTGGAATTCCAAACACAAAACAAATAAAAATATCTAAACTATATTCTTCTCCAGTAGGAAAATTTCTATCTTGCTTTTATTACATTTTTTTTTTCTTATTATGCATACTCTCTTCTGCTTCTGTAGATCATATTCTGTTTTGTTGTTTCACACAGCTCAGAGACATGTATGAGTACTATTGGCAAATCTCGAGTCATTTTATGAAGAAGATTCAAGTTACTTTTGAAATATGGTCCTTCACACATAGTCAGATTTTTGATTTACATTAAACTATTTTTTTCAGCTATGACATTATTTATATTATGTAATAACATGTCTTCCCGTGGTAAATATTTACATTATTTGAGTAAATGTTTGAAGTGAGTTTGCCAAATTAAGTAGCTCTACAAATTCACAAAATACTCTAACACTTTTCAGCTTACAAAGCACATTTCTTTGTGTGTCTGTGTATTTTAACTTCTTCTTTTTTTTTTTTTTTTTTTCCTACATATTGGAGGTCAACTCTATCCATTAAGCTACAGTAAAAGCATTCTGTCACAATCAGTGTTGGTTCACCTCTGCTTCATACCACTATTTATTCTCTGGAAGTCTTCTGAATTTTATCTCAATTATTTTTTAGTCTTTTCTTCCAAAGGAAAAAAAAAAGAGACATATTCTTCTTCTTTTAATCTGATTAAAATTCATATATACTTTTCAGATGACTGAAACTGTATTACACAGCAAATTTTCCATTAAAAAAAAAAGAAAAAAAAAGAAAAAGAAAAGAGATAACTGGTACTTTCAATAAATTTCAACAATGTTTTTACAATCTAGCTCAGAATATATAAGCATAAGGGAGCTATTTAATTACAGTTAAACAGGAAATCATTCCTTGGGAACTTCTAAACTAGTGTTAGCAAACTCACAACAGTAATAAGGTTATTGCACTAGATCATTTTGCTTTTGTGTGTATCTTTGCATGTGAATGAACATAAACTACTTAAGTCTAGAAAACAGTACAAATTAACTCTTCTCCCCTTACTTCTTCTCCTTTGCCCAGCTCTCCTGTGTGTCCTACCCCAAACATCAACCAAGTGAAACTACAGGGTGAATAAGATTTATATCTGATAGGATACATCTATCAATCAATAAATGAAATAATTAAATAAAAGAAAGATACTTTAGAAGCTATGAGAAACAATACTAGGAATGCTAGATAACCTTCAAGAGTTTAATAGAAAGTGTTTCCCATTGACCTGGATTCTTTCTGTGTGAAAAAAAAAAAAAAGAAAAAGAAAAAGAAAAAGAAAAAAGGCTTATAATTTGATTTGTTTTACTATACAGAATACTTCATATGGTGCTTCTATTATTCTTGTTTTGTTCTCCAGCCCACTCCCTTGTCTAGTCATCTCTGTCATGGGATTTAAGTACTTCTGAGATAATCACCAGAATACTTAGCTACATAATCCTAATGTATCTGGAAATCTATAATCCCTTGGTTCATTTTTTTTTTTTTACCTTGTCTATAATGAAATATAGTGCAAGCAGATCAAGTATTGATGTATATATTCACACCTTTACATTATTAATTCTTGCCTGTTCAGCTCCCCATATATCTTTTGTCCCAAACTTTTTCCCAGCTAACCTACATTAAAAAAAAAAAAATCAATTTCATCAATGTCCTACTTTATTTTTCTTCATCTCCTCTATTATATAGACTCCTTGGATGCCTGGAAAATCACCCTGCAATTTCATTAATTGACTTTAATTGTGTAGTTGTTGATGAAATTTATGTTTTATTATATGAAATTTAGTTAGCAAATGCATTAAAAATGATTATTTGGTCCAGAATTTCCAGAAGTGACTTTTAATTTACCATTCATTAGATATGCTTGGGATCAAACACTAAATCTAATAAAAAACCTTGACAAATACTGGTCTTTGTAAGAAACAAGAAATCTGTTGTCAGTGGTTTACGGGCCGGTTTGTCCTGGTTCCATGACTAATGGGGCGGGAGACAAATGGACCCACGCCCTGGGAAAGGGGAAGGGGGAGAAGGGAGAGGATAGGGAGATGGGCCTAAAGACAAAACAGTGACAATAATCTGAGGAGGGAAACTAATTTACTAAATAAGATATTGGAATGTAAAATAACACAATGTAATACAATATAATTGGAATTGAAGCTAATTAATCAAATAAAATGCAAGAGTGTCCGAAACAGAGCCAATTCAATTATGTTCATCTATACAATAATACTGATGACAGAAAGAGAAAAGCTATTGTTCTTTTTATTATTACTCTATAACAGAGAGAACATACGTTCATCATAAAATCATTGAAGCTGATCGAAGATCTAATCTAACTCTACTAAAATTGAACATATTTCATAGTGATCAGTATATAAATACCTATGAGGCACCACCATAATTTCTGAAACCCTTCACTCAGTTTTCCAGGCAGAGGCAGATATATTTTTACAACTTTGCAAAACTGTTTTTCCATGATTAAACAGGGTACTATTGCCACAAGAAGATTTTGTAAGTATAACAGTCTGCAGATATGTAAAGCACAGCTAGATATAATTAATACAGACATACAAATTTAATCCCTGTAAAGTTATTCATTTTAAAAAACTTGGACAATATATGAAATTTAAATATTATTTTTTCGTACTCTGAATGCATATAATGCCACATTTTCAATATCATTACATAGAACTGAAAGTTAATTTAAACAAAACAAAATTCATTCTTAAGTCAGAGGTTATTAGCAGCATTCAACATGAGGATTAAAAAGCCCCTTTCATGTCTGTAATTCATAAAGAGCCATTTTGGTATCTCCACCTCTGAGTACAAAAGACACATCAAAATCTGTGCAATATCCAGTTTCTCACAGGCTAATTATTTTAAAAGACATCTAAAAATAATCTCTAATTTCTCACAACATAGCAGTATTTACTGAGGATGCATCCCAAAAGTTAAACAACTTAAGAACTGGTGCCATGCTTCAATGAAATACCACAGAGATTTCTGTCATTCTGCTTTTCAAGTAAGCAGAGCGATTCACATATTGTTTAAAAAGTTCAAAGCCATCCTCTACTCCTAATAGCAAGATGGTAATTAATTCCATTCACTGTAGCCAAGATCATAATAATTTGTTATTCTTGGTATTCTGAAGTTATTCTGGAAAATTAGGTTTTGTTTTTGTTTTTGTTTTTCCAAAACTGAATAATTCGAAAAGAAAGTGCTGTGCAAAAATATGTAGCTAAAGATCTGTAGTCAAAAAGACTCATCTGTGAACTATAAAAAATAAAATTATTTCTTGATACCCAAGACCAGCATATGGTTAACTTGCCCTCTTTAGAACACTGAATCAAAGGCACTGTTGAGAAACAGAGAAGCATAGGTTGGGTAATAAGTTTTATTGCTCAACACACTGACACTACAGTCTCAGGGAACATGGCAAACTATCAAGCACAAAGTAAATCTCAATTTGAAGGTCCCATATTAGCCATAAATTTTATAAAAGAACATGGGTTCCTGTGTTCCCCAACTACAACTGGAGTGTTCTCAACATTTTATGAAGTTGAACATCACTCTTACTGTCTCTAGATTAAGCCTTAGTAAATACATTGGTATTTACTTATAAACTAGCTAACCTACTCCCCATTCCCTCATTAATCTTCTATATGATCTGTAGTTTCATAGAATAAGTGCCCAAAATAAATAAAAGAAATGCCAAATCCCATCTCTCTGAAAGACTGGAGTAGTTGCTAATGTAACTTAAGTTTACTACTTTAAAGATATTCAAGTTAGGTAAGATTTATCTTGCATATTTAGAAGACTTTGATATCAGACAAATATAATTTATACAGGGGAAGATATTTTTGATGATTTGATACTTTTCATCCCACTAAGGATTAAGGTAATCCTAAACATACCTAATATAAGAGAAAATAAACTATGCTCCTTGGGGTATCATGAATACAGTGTTATCTGGAATTACAAGCTGAACATAAAAAGGGAATAACTTTTTGAATTTTTCATCATGTTACAAATTAGAAATATGCTTCGAATGTATGGCATTTCCAGTGAGGGGAAAAAATAAAAAAATGAGGGAAGTTGATCAATATATCAGTGGCAGATCATAACTTAATCCTTGGAGCATGAAAACTGATAGAAGGTTTGATTAGGTTCCTACTTAAAGGGTGCTAGAAGATACAGAGTAACAAATTTAACAGAAACCATGAGGATTACAGAATTGTGGTTTGTAATGACCCATGGAAAATAAAAATCAGTATTCTGGATGGCAGTGGTTAGTTTTCAATCTCTTCTTCTCTTTGCCAGGGTTCTCATAAACATTAACTATGAAAATTTGAGGATTGGATGGAAAATAGATATATATGACCTAAAATTCAGTTAGAATTGAGAAAAGGAAATGAAGACAGGTTTATACTTATGATTAGAGAGCGATTTTTTATTACACTTGTTGTCTTCATTGTTTGCAATGTAATTGAAACATCAGTGGCTTTGGGAAAATATCAGTTTACGCCTTTTATCCACTTCCTTTCTTTTCTGCTGTACAGTGTACACTTCCTTGTCATGAAGAGCACTTGTCCAGTACTCTGGTCATAATGAGTTTTGTTATGTTATCAAGATCATTTCCAAGCCTATAAAAATAAATATCCTGGTTTGCAGGTGCTCTCAAAAGAAGTTAAACAATTGATTGCACTGCAAATGTTTTTGTGAGCCAGAGCATGACACTTACATTAGTGTTGAGCAGTACGTAGCTATAAATAGTTTCAATGAAGTTATGTTTTTTAACTGGTTCCAACTAGCACTGTAAGAAGCTACAAGTAGACAGAGGTCGCAGAAACAATTGGTCTCTGATATTATCTACAATTCCACTACATTACAAGTGAATTACTCATGAGGCAAAACTTTTCCTAATTTGAAGGGTGATAAAATGCAACCAAAATTACAAACTTCATAAAGGCATGAAAACAAAATATGCTTTGAGCAACCTGGTCTAGAGGGAGGCGTCCCTGTCTATAGCAGAGGTAACTACATAAACTTAAAGGTCTCTTCCAAGCCAAACCATTCTATGATTCTATGATTCTATAACGATTAAGGAACTGAAACTAGTAACAACAACAAAAAATGCAGCAAGAATAATTACTGTTACATAAATGAATATTTTCATAGGTCTAGAATGCAATTTAATAGAAGAACAACTAAAAAAACTGGAGAACAACTAGAAGAATGGGAAGAAAAACAACTAAACATATACATATTTATATATGTATATTAACCAATATGAAGAGCATGAACTCACCTATTTCTTTCATTATTCATAGTAGTAGTGAATTGCCTTTGTTAATTTGCTTTATGTGGTGTTTTTAAAGAACAAGAAATGCTTTACAATATTCACTTTATCTTTTTTCCATACTCATAGGAAATAAAGTATTTGTGTAACTCTGTAGCAGAATCTTAGAGACAAATATACATCAACTTTAATTCCTTACAGAGAAAACAGTTTGTATTTGATTAGATTTTTAGCAGGTAACCCCTTTCGCATAGAAGAAATAGATTTTTCAGTTCTTGGATATTTCACCTCTCAATGCATTAAGTATCATGTAAGCTCTCAAAATACCTCTGTATATCTTAGGCAGAATTATTATTATTATTATTATTTTTTACAGAAAAATCTGCATATTCTTCAGCATTTTCATTCATTCTAAACAAGGGAAGTTAAAGGCACATAAAATCCATGCAAAAATTCACTCAAAATATTTTCTGGATACTGTAATTCCTGCTCTCTACATTAAAGGATTGAGGTTACATTTATCTGAGAGTTTAACTGATCCTGGAGATCCAGTGCTACTTCTGAATTTTACTGACTGAAGAAAGCTTCAACACTTTGCCAAAAGAACTGTTGGTTCTTTACTTTTCTCTTCTTTAGTTCCTAATACTTTACCTCCTCTATTAGAATTTGGGACCCCAAAAAAAAGAAATTTGTAAGAACACAATGGAAAATATTGCATTTTAAAATTTATTTTGATTTATTCTTGCATTATGCTAATCGATAAATAAGATGTGGCTCTACGGTCAAAACATGAGCTAAGTCAGTTTTTAATTGTGAACTTCAGGTAAAGCAGCATTGTGAAGTCAAAGGAAATATGTTGTCTGTTTGAAGTAAAAATATATATATAACATCATCCTGAAATGAAATGAGAAATTGAAAATGTGTTATTATTTTTTTCCTTTGTTGTAGATATATTATGTGGGTTTGGTTTTTTTTTTTTGTTCGTTTGTTTTTTTAACAGAGACATGTCTAGACCAGCAGAATAAACACTTCAGCAATGATTAAAGGGCTACCTTTCCCTGTCATCTGAAAGCCTGTCAAAGCCTCTTGAGCACTTGGTTTCTGAATAAATTCCAGTTCCTGAAGGTAATTCATTGAGGGATTTTTCTTTACTTATTTTGACTGCAGTTGAAGTCTGACTGGATATCAGGAAGCTGAAAGAGGAAAACTTAGAACAAAGACCAAATGCTGAACTTGAAGCTCTTGTTTGCATGACAAACTCAAACTTGCCATATTGGTGAAGCATGGAGTTACTATGCTGCAACTAGTCCTCTGCCTGAGGAAAACAAGTGGAAGACTTCTCTTGCTACCTTCTTTTAGAAGCCCAGAATCTAAATTGGTCTCAAGGACAATGCTTGTTAGAGCAATGCTACTCTACAGCAAAAAGAGCAGCTTCTTTCATAGAGTGAGCTAAGCTTGTGAATAGTACCCTTAAATAAACTAAACACCACAACCTTCCCCTTTATGTACATTGCACATTTCAGAAGAATTTTCAGTCTCTGAAATAACTGTACAGCAGTATGTATATTAAATGCTCATGAACAAAGTAATTCCAAACTAATAACAGCAGAGACTTATATTAAAACAAATATCTGTTTGCTCATTTCTTCCTTGCTACCAATGAAGCATGTAAATTTTGTGACAGATATCAGTCAAACATCTGGGATGTACTCATATTCTTCAGTGACAGTTATATTGGAAAGATCTATATTAATCTACAGTATCCAGATAACTACACCAAACAAAGCAACACAGAAAATAAGGGCAATTAGCCATCTTCTCTCCATCTTCTTTATTTAATCTAGAACAGCCTGTTGTAAGGAAAATGCAATTATGAATAAATAAACATTTCCTGCCTTTTACTGGACTTCAGTGTTATATGCAAGATGCAAGCAGTACCATTGTTATAGCAATGCACTAATGATAGGAATGAGTTGAAGGATGAAGAGGGAGGGAGGGCCCTTATTACTTGCAATCTTATGATGGCAATGTGCTTATACTGTTCTACCTGAACTCCCAGAGTAATTGTTCTGGGGAATATATGCCACCTCTGAGTATATCTGAAGGGTTAAGTATTTCATATTCAATCTACAAAAAAAAAGCAGTATTTCACAGAATCACACAATCACGGAATTGTAGGGGTTGGAAGGGACCTCTAGAGATCATCTAGTCCAACCCCCTGCCAAAGCAGGCTCCCTAGACCACGTTGCACAGGTAATCACGCTATAAAACATCAATAAAAATGAATGAATTCTGTCTACTCTGTCATCATTAGCAATACCAATTATGCGTAAAATTTGAACTATATTAAGATAATATTGATCAGATCTAAAAATTTTTTCTTTTATTTAAAACAGGCTTAAATTTTACATTATAAACTTCCCACTACAAATGCTACTTAATTACAAATTTGTTACTGAGAAAAGCTTGATATTTTAGGGTCCATAATTTTTAGTATTTTAATATCCAAAATAAACATTGCATCTGACAAACACAGAAATATGCACACTCCAGTTTCCTAATGCAAACTAAACAGGAATTTCCATCAGCTCTAATTTGCTGATGGTGCCTCATTCATGCTATTTTTAACACGTACCAGAGAAAGCTAATATTGCAGAAAACATATTGAGGAACATTTGGTTCAGTGAAGGGAGAGAACCAGCCTCAACTGCTGCAATAGTTAGGCTCTTTCAATGAGCTACTGTTTCAAGCAATCACGGTTTTTCCTCATTATACATACAGGCAACTTTTTCATAGAAAAATGCTGAAAGATGACAACTATGCAAAAAACACACGGCTGGTGAGGAGGTAGGGAAAGAAGAAAGAGGGACCACAGTGTAAGTCTGCACCGGAAAGCACTTATGTAATCTTCTTGAAAGCTCTGATGTCTTTGTTCCTGCTTATAAATCTGCCACTGGGGAGCAAAGATTTCTGATTTAAATGACCAAACCTTCCCTGCAAGATGTTCATAGGCAGAAAGGTGATAAGCAATGACTCAAATAAGAAGACCTGTAAGACAAAATAGAGAATATTCAAAGCTTGCAGATAACAGATAAAGAAATGGGCTTGCATAATCAAGAACATACCTATAAAAAAAAAGACGTGTTAAAAGAGAAATCCTGCGCAGGAAAAAATAAAACAAAACAGAAAAAAGAACAAAGTTCTGTGAATGTATTTTCCATGTGAACAGTTCATTCAACAAAAGCATTAAGAAAGATTTTCTTTAGCAGAACCCTACGTGACGCTGACAACTATCTCATGATTATCCTCACAGCTGGTTCTCAGTATTTAACTGCAGATCGGCATTCTGTTTTTGAGGGAATGTTGTAATTGCAGGTAAGTTCAACCCAAGAGAGACAAACAAGTCAGGCTCATACTACCACACAGCCATGAACTTCCACACAGCCGGATCCAAGCTACTCACCAGGAAAACGCGTACAGGAGATGTGTACCTTAGCGTGGCTTCCCTGGTTTACGAGTCCATCATGATCACTGCCTGTCTGCACAGTGCCTGGCATTTCTCCACAAACAACTCGGGAACATCAGACACTTTCTAGCAACTTCGACATAGGTAGTGGTGACCTCAATGACAGCAGAGTTCCATCAATTTTGTTAAAATTTCACAACTGTCAGCCTACTGGATTAAAGAGACACGTCGCTGATGTCCTTACAGTGAGAAAGGTGGGGGGATGAAGACAAGCAGGGGCGGACCAAGTGGGAAGGAGCTGAGGGTACTGTGCAAGTGGCTAAGATGCAATGATAGCGGGGGGATGACACTGGAGATCCTAAAGTAGGAGAGTAAAGGAAGCACTGAATGCAGATCCATAGGAAAGCAAGCTGCTTTCACTCTGCCCGCTCTGAACAATTAGCAAGAATGGAATATACAACCAGAGGACTAGTCCCTTCCTGCCTTTGTTTCTGCCTCATACACAGAATATGTCTCTAAGGCCCAGAAGTTGATGACATTTGGAAATATCACACTATGCTGGAACACTTTATATTTATGCCTCTGTTGAAAGCAAAGTTGTATCTCAAAGTCCCTAGAACCCACCATTATTTTCCAATTGCCAAAGCACGAGTTTTTGATGAGGGCAGAGTAAGTCAGCCAGCATACTCTCCTCTCCTAAGTCCAGCCAAAAGCTGCTTAACACATCAGTCTTTGTCCTATAAATCCTACAACCAATTTCCCTTTTCTCCCCCTTTTAGGAAGGACAGAGTAATGAAGGTTACAGAAACCTGACAGTTATTAACAGGGATAAACATGATACTCCTGACCCTAACCGCAGTTACTGAATGAGATGCGTGTGCATGCCTCCCAGCACACACACGTGTGCGGACATCACAGGACTCAGATTTTCCTGGCAAGCTGTCTGCTGCTGGCAAGATGATGCAGTAAAACTGCTGGCACCGATATGCTGAGCTGAGGACGAACACAGGCCAGCAAAGTCAAAGTGAAATTAGGTTTCAAAGATTCCAGTCTTAATTTTCCCCTAGCAAAAAGTCATTTTCATCATTGTTTCCATAGCCATAACATGTGCTCTTGACAAGTGATCTGAAGCCGTTTCTACACCCAGTCATTTTATGTTGGTTACGTTCTGCTTGGAGGCAGATACTGGCTTTGGTCAGTCTAGATTGGAGCTTTTTTTGCATGATGCATCTCCAAATGTGATGAATTCTGTCACACTTAGGAGATAAATTGCAATCTTGATTTGCACATAGCATACAGCCAACATTAACTAAACATAAAGGATTTTTTGAAATTTAATTCTGATATTGCCAAAAACTGTTGCATTTTACAGTGCTATGAAAGAAATCTCTGTATAAACCAAGATGTTTTCATTTAGGGACAATCTCTTGGGTTACTTACATTGCCAAATCCTACTTAGATGCCTAAATAATAGCTGATTGCAAATATTTTCTTGAGTATGGTTCTTAAATCCTGATCTCTGCCAGCTTGAAGCTGAGGGTTATAGAAAAGCATCCTCTGATTTCTTTTCTTCTTTAAAAACTGAACCACCACCAGTTAAAGAAAACCTAAGATTTCTGGGAAAGTTTCCAGAACTGCAAGCTAACAATGCCTGAAGCAGTCACTGCCACATTCTACACCATGGAATTTTTTCCCTTACAGGCTGGCTGATGTAACAGTGTGCTTCATTAATAAAATTTTTCTGTGCTTACATTTCCCACAAAACCTTCCTATGAAAAGAAAATTATCACTGGTGTTTGACAAAAAAGGAATATTTACTTCTTAATGGTGTGGTCATTCTCATGCATTTGCATGTCCTATCTGTACTTCTCTTCATGGAAATGTATGCGACCATCCTATCTATCAATTAGGCCAGAAGTGGAGATGACTGCTAGGAATTATGACAGAGGTGGTATCTATTGATTCCGTACTTCATGTGATAAGCAGTGTGTTTAATATGAAAACCATCTGCACATCAAGAAAGAGATAAGAAACTGTAATATATAGTGCTGACTGGTTATTTTGCTCTTTGACGGATCTCTAATTAACTTACTTTTCTAAACTGTTTGCCAAAGGGATATGCAATGTCTCTTCCTAAAAAACATAAAACAGAGAAGAGAGATGATACAAAGAAGGAGCACGCTCCCTCTTTCAAGGACAGGTTTGAGTCTGCAGTCTAACCAATGAAAGGCTGAACTAACTGTTCAACTTAACAAAGAAAGAATCGATGGTGCTTATAACAGTCCACAGACATTTCCTAAGGAAAAAGCAATCATCTGTTTCCCATGTTCACAGCAGATAAGAGAAGCAGCAATGGGCTTCTTTTAGAGCATGGGAATCTTGGGTGAGATAGTTGAAAGAAAAATCTAGGAGAGTTTAATACTGGAACAGAAGTTCTGAGGAGGTTACAGAATCCTCATTATCAGAAGTTTTTAAGGTGCATGCTAGACAAGTATCTGTCAGAAAATAAACATGTAATGTTAATTCCACACTAGACAGGACAACTGATTCACTTCTAGACTAGTAGTTCTGAATTTCTGATTCTATCACTTTTAGTAGGTGCTGTCCTATGCTCGAAGCAGGATATAGAAAGATGCCTAGAAATGTTGCAGACTGATGAGTTTGTAGTTGTTTTCCTTCCTGTTGGAGTAGAATTCATCCCATTCTAAGAGCTGGTTCAACAACTTTTAAGAAATACAATGCAGATAATAAGAATCATACCAGGCATGCAGATACCATTTACAAAAGCAAACCAGAAATTTCTGGACCATAATTCATTCAAACTGTTTTAAAACCTTACCTTTAAGTGAATCAATCAAACATTTACCACCTACTGTGTCAATAGGTCTACATGTTATTTACCAAGCAAGGAACCTATTGGGACGGGCTCAGCTGCAGGTACCTACTTCTCTCAGTGTAAGTTACTTAGTGTTAACTAAGATTAATCCCAGTGTAGGCAGATTGATTTTCCAATCTCAAAAAACCCTGCCACTATTATCAGGAGCTCTGAACCTAAACTATAGAAATAGGGCATTCTTCCTGCATGAAAATAATTCCCTCTGTCCCAAGAGCCCAGAACACCTTGATTATTTATTTTCTGTCACTTTTGACCACTTTCAAATTTTGCTTTTCCTTACTCCTTAAGCTGCAACACCATGGTTGTTATTGTCAACACCCAGCTGAAACTGGTAAACTCTGACAGGATGCAGATACAGAAACTGGAGCAGTGCTGCTTCGAACTGCTTTTCAGAGAAGCAGAGAGGCTTTCCATGTTCTACACAGTCAGACAGCACTCAATAATAATTTTGGTTTTCTCAGATTAACTGTGAGGAACATACAGACATGCACTGTGATCACACGACCTTCACATGCCAAATAAAACAAGCTAAGAACTCATTTGCTTTTTTATTCTCCCTCCAAATCTTGCTCCTATCTCAGGGGAGGCTGAATGGATCCATACTAGTTGATATATCAGCTATTAATGGCGAGCAACCTAAACAAATTGTCTGCTCCCAAAATTTTCCAAAAACACTGAGGAATGATGATGCACACTTCACAAAGAAATTAGAAATAGTCTGGAGTCTCATTTTCTTCTCCTTCTTAGCTCAAGTGGTCAAAACAGTTCGTGTTCACTAGAAAAGCAAACACCAGAACACACTGCTGAAGTTTTATTTCTGGTCAGTACTTTCAGCTAATTTTTTCTTCTTTCAACTCAGCTCAATAGGAGTTTAAGCAGAAATTTTCCAGGGAAAGATATTGCTTACTGAAAGAGATAATGATATGTCAAACAAACAAAGACTAAGCAGAGTCAGGATATGACTGTACTTTGACACTATACCTCCAAAAAAAACCCCAAGTTTTAGATTTAGACAAATCTGTTATCAGTAAGTACTTCCTGAGTCAGCTCTGGAAAAAGCTGCCACAGGATTCAGTGAGGAGACACTGGACAGTCACAAGCGCCATCTTTTAGGTAAGAGACACAACTGAATCCAGACTGTGTAGTCTGCTACATGGCTCTCCACTCCTGAAAGGCAAGGACTGCAGTGCTGGCCACATTCCCACCTAGAAAATTCCCCTGATGCACAAGTATGTCCCCCTTACATTTCTAATTCCTATCCTAAAGATGGCTGACATTACCCTCTCATTTGTACTTTTTCATTTGTAAATCTTACATTAGAGGAAACCACAGCTATTTCATTATTTTAAAAGCAGACATGGTGTACTATTTGTTTTTTCTTTATTTATTTATTATTGACTTAAAAAGTTTCTAGAGAAATGTGTGTGTTTGCTTCTGCCAGTGACTGATAAAAAATGTCCTTCCATTGTTCAGTAGCAAAGATACCTGTTTTTTCAGGCTCTATATGCTCAAACATAAGGTGTGCACAAGCCAGCTTCTTTTGCTCCTACACAAGTTGACAGTACATTTGTCTGGGTGCAGACAAACCATGTAGCCTTCTACCTCCAGGTACAATGGCTACAAAGCAGTTAGGGTTGTAATGATTTTTTTTCTGATTCTTCAAGTCAACTTCCCTTTGAGGCCTTTGATATTTTCAAAAAAGATGAGAGGAGTTGGTAACAATGCATTACGGACATACCCAGGCCTAAGAAAGAACAGGGAAATTAAAACCTTTACTGGGTCCCGCTCCATAAAAAAAATAAACTCAAGTTAAATGGCAGCTGTTTGTTTTCAAATGCACAAGGCTTAGATTCTCTTTTCTTACAACTACCATTCATAACTTATGAACAGTGTTTATAACAAAGCTGCAAATAAAGAGTATTTTACTTAAAGGATTATGTATATCAAATAAATCATTGTATCAGCCAGTGTCTAAGAAAACGCAGAATTCACAGAATTTTCTCAGATGACTTCATCTACATTTGCTAATTACATTTATCTTCCATACAGAAGTGCAGCGTCCTGTATCAAACTACCTGTGAAGCACAATCTAAATCTCAATTATTAGAATTGTGAGGTTGAGCAACTGTGATAATGTACAGTAAATACAAAGACAAAAACACTTTGTCAAACACTCTCACTAAGGAGAAAGACTTTGTGAAATAGGAGTTAGTACAGGGATTAGTATTTCCTATATGTTGCATGAGCAGATATTTTTCCCTTGGTAGCTTTAAAGTTGCTTTCAGTTACCTCTTATTTTCAGCCTTTGGAATTTAAAGAAAAGAATATTTATTATCTTTCTGAAATCAAAATATGTGATTCAATTTTGGCTTAGTTAACATGACATGAAAAGCTCTCCTTTACTCTGGTTGTAAACGTTTTTAAGATACATCTTCTTACCACTTTCATCCAGCAAGAAATCATCCTGGTAACGGAACTTTTCCGGTCCACATGCAATAAAAATGTCATCATCACCAAAGAAATCCTGAAGGCACATCACCTGAAAGTAAAAAGGAAAGGGAGGCATTGTATGAAATATCTCATCATCAGAGTTGTAAAAACAATAAATCCCTCCTTGTCTCCATCTGCATGAAAACTCTTCACTTTTAATAGAATCAGCAGGGCTTCATCTCCAGATAAATTTCAAAGCTGTGCTCTGACCATCTGTTACAAGTGAGAAACACTTTTATGGACATGCAGGAAGAGATAGATAAGACAAAAAGCCCTAACGTCACATTTATTACATGATGCATCAATGGGGTATGAGGTAAATGCCTTTTGATTACGCACAAGGTCCCATTCAGTTGTTAGTGGTCACAAATTTGCTTTTGCGACCGTATTTCTATTCGTTGACAGCCATTAATATAGGTAACAGTTTTGGATGCAATATGTAATTATTTCTGCAAAATCTCACTGACAAGGAATGAAACTCATACGGGTGAACTGAGTCTCCATCAGACATTCCTCATCTCTGTCAGCAGTCAGTGTAATTTTTCTTCATAGGCACCAATCTGAACTATCAGGTGAGCTGGAACTGAGTAAAAGGATAATCTCTTTCTGCTCCCAAATGTGAATAATCAGGGTTAGGTTGGTGCAGTTTTATGTTCATATATGAGATTTTCTTACAATACTTCCCAAGGCACTATTTAAAATTTTAATATTTCTATTTCTATGACTATTATTACTGGTGGTCTTAAAAGAATAATCAGTAGCTTTCCACTAATCTGACTATGGACTTACCGATATAGTTTTGAAAAATTTAAAAAACAAATTAGATATGTGACTACTTTTAAAAAACCAAATATACTTTGTAAACAGCATTACACACTCTGTTCCTCTTCCACATTCACAAGAAAATTTTAAAAGGTTATGTTTGCTTATTTTTACGTGATGTTATAATGTTTTGCAATTAAATAGTACACTCATGTCTGAACAGATAAATTTCACAGTTTCATGTCAAGAGCATACAGACAGGAAATTAACACATACAGCATTTACAAAAATTGGCAAAATAGCTGAGAACAGTCCAGCTGAAGCAGTCCACCCCCCTCAGTGAAAGCAGAGAAAAAGTCAGTATTTGAAGCCTACAAAAACAGAAGTGAAAGAATTAGCTAATGAGGCCAGACAGACTTCTCCAGACTTCAGCATGAAAACAAAACACATACCATCACCACTTCCCAACCTGCAGCCATGGTTTAATGGAGGGGCTATAAAATTCATACCATGCTTTCCCAGACGTATGCCAGAAGGCTCTGGCATCTACAGCAGCTATGAGTCTGTGTGCTAGGAAAATCTTAACAAAGAAAAATAGTAATACATATCGTGACTTGCTTGCAGAGTAAGACTTGTCATTAAAACTATTTCAACAGTAGAGAAACAGAGAAATAGCAGCTGAAAAATGAGAAAATCAAGAGCAGAACTAGCTGAAATAGATGCCAGAAAAGAGACAAAAGTATTCTCGAAATTGCTCTGTCCTTAAGCAATGCACATTTTAGATGCAGGTCCACCACAGCCCTGTCCCTATCAACATTCTCATATTCACACCATATGGTATCTGAACACCAACATCAAATATGTAAATATTTCATGGATCTTTTTCCCATGTTCCTACTCAGTTTCTGTTCTATTAGTGTATCAGCCTCAGCAATCTTTTTATATACCCACTTAGTTCCCATCTTCTTTTTTTTTTGTCCACAAGACATACCCTGCCTGTCTTCCCACCCCATACACCCACCAAGTTTCAAACATCTCTTCCCTACAGTCAAGTTCCTCTGAAATTACCACCTCTCCCCCGTGCACAAGGCCACTAATTTTCAAAACGACAATAAAAATCCTACAATTTCCTGTTTGCATCCCAAGTTTGACACACTTCTAGGGAGTGATGATCTTTACATTTGTTTTTAAACTAAGCAGAGCAATAAAACTGAACAAATAATAAGCAATCCAAAGCACAATGTTGAGCTATTTTAGCATGAATTAAAATTAAATTCCTATTTGGATCAGGAATTGTACAGGTTTAAAAAGACTAAAAATATACTCTGTTCAGAAGGTTTCACTCAAAACAAAAGAAGCCATTACAGTGGATGTAGTGAAATCTACACAGGTTCGGCTAAGTTAACACTGAAAGCATCTAAGGTTAAATCAGTGCAATTCATATGCAACTAAGAAAAAAAGATTAGCTCAGCAGAATAATAACTTGCACTTAAATATACTTGTTTTTTTTACATAATCATAGAATGGCTTAGGTTCGAAGGGACCCTTAAAATCATTCGGTTCCAAACCCCCTTCTACAGGCAGGGACGCCTCCCTGTAGACCAGGTTGCTCAAAGCCCCATCCAGCCTGGCCTTGAATGTCTCCAGGGTGGGGGTACCCACAGCCTCTCTGGGCAACCTGTTCCAGTGTCTCACCACCTCACAGTAAAGAATTTCTTCCTAATAGCTAGTCTAAATCTACTCTCTTCCAGCTTAAAGTCATTTTCCCTCTTCCAGTCACTACATGCTCTTATAAAAGTCCTTCCCCAGCTTTCCTGTAGGCCCCTTTCAGGTACTAGAAGGCCACTAAAAGGTCTCCCCTCTTCTCCAGGCTGAAGAGTCCCCCTCAGCCTGTCCTCATAGGGGAGGTGCTCCAGCCCTCTCATCATCTTTGTGGTCCTCCTCTGGACTCATTCTAACAGCTTGATGTCCTTATGTTGGAAGCCCCAGAACTGGACTCAGTACTCCAGGTGGGGTCTCACGAGAGCAGAATAGAGGGGCAGAATCACTTCCCTCGACCTGCTGGTCATGCTTCCCTTGATGCAACTCAGGATACAGTTGGACTTCTGGGCTGCCAGTGCACATTGGCAGCTTATGGTGAGTCTTTCATCAACCGACACCCCCAAATCCTCTCCTCAGGGCTCCTCCCGAGCCATTCTCCACCCAAGCTGTATCTGTG
This sequence comes from Aquila spilogaster, assembly GCA_024606505.1. NCBI lineage: Eukaryota > Metazoa > Chordata > Aves > Accipitriformes > Accipitridae > Aquila > Aquila spilogaster. The sequence goes on along the minus strand of JANHGO010000041.1, from coordinate 2,299,167 downwards.
CTTGGGATTACCCCGACCCAGGTGCAGGACCTTGCATTTGGCCTTGTTGAACTTCATGAGGTTGGCACGGGTGCACCTCTCAAGCCTGTCCGGGTCCCTCTGGATGGCATCCCTTCTCTCTACTGTGTGTGATCCCACTGTCCTTGCCACCTACAAAGATGTTAAAGAGCACTGGACCCAGCACCAATCCCTGAGGAACATCATTCATCATCAGTCTCCGCCTGGACACTGAGTTGCTGCCTGCAACTCTCTGAATGCGACCATCCAGCCAATTCCTTATGCAGTGAGTGGTTCATCCATCACACCCATTCTTCTCCAATATGGCGACCAGGATGTCATGTGGGACATTGTCAAGTTCAGGTAGATGATATCTTTGCTCTTCCTTTATCCACTGACTCTGTAACTTCATCACAAAAGACCTCATCTTTATTTTCCCTGTGCCTTAGTAGAGCCCTCAGGAGGATCTGCTCCATGATCTTGCCAGGTGCAGAGGTGAGACTGACTGGCCCGTAGTCACCTGGATCTTTTTTTCCCTTCTTGAAAATAGGGGTTATGTTTCCCCTTTTCTAGTCAGTGGGAACTACACCAGACTGCCATGATCTTTCAAACATGACAAATAGCGACTTGGCAACTTCTTCTGCCAGTTCCCTCAGAACCCATGGATGGATCTTGTTGGGTCCCATGGACTTGTGCACCTTAAGGTTCTTTAGATGGTCTCGAACCTGATCTTCACATACAGAGGGCAGGACTTCCTTCTCCCAGTTCTTACCTTTGCTTTCTGCAACTTGGGTGGCGTGGCTAGAGCCCCTGCAAAGAGGCAAAGAAATCATTGAGCACCTCAACTTTCTTTCTCCATATTGTTCCTGATCAGGTCTCCAGCTTCCTTCCAGAGAGGGCTCACACCTTCCCTAGCCTTCCTTTTACCATTGATATACCTGTAGAATTTCTTCTTGTTCCTTATATGTCTGGCTAGATGTAATTCTATCTGGATTTTAGCTTTCCTAACCTGATCCCTGGCTGCTCGGACAACTTTTTTGTAGTCCTCCCAGGTAACATGTTCCTGCTTCCACTCCCTACAGACTTTCTTTTTGTGCTGAAATAAGTCCACGAGCTCCTTGGGGATTCATGACGGCCTCCTCACATTCTTGCCCATCTTCTTCTTTCTCAGGATGCACTCAAACTTTTTTAAGCTTACCATTCTTCTTGGCTCAACAGATTTTATTCATTTGGGAATTATAATTCTCCTACGCAACTGTCTGCCACCTCATCATCAGCGTTCTCCATCCTTTCTGTTACAACATCCCTGACCTGCTCTGCTCTCCAGCTCCTCACAGGTTACACTGCAGGGCTTTTCCAGAAGGTATCAAACAGATACATAGCAAGCACCTTCAGGCTTTTTCACCAGAAACCTGCAAGTACTTTCTATTCACACTCAGTCATCAAAGTAAGCAGCAGGACCTGCTTTTTATTACCTGTTTTCACTTCTGAAAATCACAGCTCCTCAAAAGTTACAGTTAAGAAGATCAAGGATTTGCATCACCTGTTTTGAACTGTGACAGTGCTCTAGAGGTCAGTGTGCTCTGTTGCACATGATCAGCTTTCGTATTAGTCAATGTTTTAAAAAGTATATTACAAAAGCCTCCCCAAACATTTTTGTTGTTTCCAAGTCACACAGTCCTTCTCCTTTCTCATAAAGATTATTTTTTTTCTTCCATATTCCAGCAGGATGATTCTCACAGTGGGGAAAACAAACTGTGCAAGAGCAGCCAGACACACAACTTCAGTAAAATGAAACTGAAAAACAAATGTTCTCCTCACACAACTAGTGCTGTGTAAGGACACTGTGACACTTGTACACAAACAACCTGCTGGCATCTCTCTAGTGGAAAGCATTGGTAACAGTAAAATACAAGAGGACAAGAAGTCTCGGGCACTGCAATCCTTCAAGTGACAAGATAGAAGACAGCAGTCACAAAGAATACTGGTCACTAAAACAGGCACTGGGCAATATGCGAGTCATATCAAAAAGACTAGCTGAGCTGTGCATACCAGCTGCAAAACAGGAGGGAGGCAGAAGAAATTTTAAAGACTATGCTTACCTGAGAAAGTTTTATGGGCTGAAGCCTGGATCCCTCTCTGCAATCATCATCTGTCTTGTCCTAGTAAACAACTTAAAACTTATGAATTCTATATGCCCTTTAAGGGCAAACATGGAAAGAACCCAACATGATTTTGTAGCTCAGATGTTGGTCTGGTGCTTTCACTAGAAAACCAGAGGAGACGAGGAATCAACTGGCCTGGGCTCAGCACTTGTATTACAACACACTATTGGTAATATAGGCCTTCTTAAAATTTCCTGCACTTTTTTTTTTTTTTTTTTTTCCCTTTCTCCAAAACAGAAGAGTACCTGGAACCAGTGAGAAATCTTCTAGCTGTTATGGAGCCTTTTGTTATCCTTCAATTAGCCGGAAGTATTCATATTTATATATGGTCTTCATATTTATACAAGGTCTTCATATTTACCTCTTTGAAGTTGGGAACGTTATTATGGAAACCCTCTTTCTTCTATCTACAGAAAGATGCAAGAAATTGTGCTATACATATTGGAGCAGAGATGACCCAAGAGTAAAGAACAGCAGCTTGTAGAGGACTGAGCTGGTTTTGTTCTCGCACCGCAAGAGAAAAAGAGCTGTGGAGGATCTGCAGAGAAACGGGGAGGATGGGGAAATTTAGGGAAATGAGTGGGAAAGGGAGAGAGAAGAAAGGGAAAGGGAGAAGAGAAGAATGAGGAAATGAGGAAGGGGAGGGATTCAACCTGTTTTCTAGAAGCATGAAATGAAAGCCACAGATGAAATCACTTCTTGAATTTGCTGAAATTTGGATATAGCGAGGCCAGGGACCTATTGAATTCACATTTTAAAATGCGCATAAACACAAAAAAAATAGAAGAAAATTCTTTGCATGTGTCCTCTCAGTCACAGCCATTTGAATACTTTCCTATTGTTCTAAAGTTGACTACGTATCAAGTTTATATTGATTGAAAATTTTTAGTAAAAAAGAATCTGATACTCAGAAGTTCCTCTGCATTCATGAATAGCTCACAGCACGAACAGCATACCACCACCAGCATTAGTAACTCTAATGCTTTTATTATAATTTTCATATGCTGCGTTTTGGGAGGGCAAGGGGGGTGTTCTGTGTGTTTGCCTCCTTTTAGTAATAACAACTTAATTAGACTCTGAAAGCTGTTCTGGATGAGCAATGAGAAAATCTCAAGCTGGGGTGCCCTAAGGCAAAATGGTAATGGAGGGTTGGAAAGAAAATTAAGGACAAAGAAATGAAGAAGAAAACAAAAAAAGATGCAGAATGATATAAGGACAACGCAGTACGAGGGTATAGGAGTTTTCTGGAAAGAAAAAGAAATGAATGAAGAATGGCAAAGGGAAAACATGAGGCAGAAAGGAAGAAAAGTGAACGTAAGATGAGATGTGGGCAGCAAGATGTGCTCAGAGGGTGACAGAGAAAGAAGCTCATGTGAAAAGAAACCCCAGAGTGGGGGAACTTAAGAGAGGCAGTGGCAAGTGCCCTCCTGTTCTCAGCCAGCCAGCAAGTTTCACAGAGATTTTAAAGCACCTTTGTGTACCTGAAACAATCTCACATTCAGTTTGATTTTCATTCCCCTTCCAGTGATGAAGACATTAAAAAAATTATCCTTGGAAAAACCTCAGCGTTGAATGACTCATGATTTCAGGACTCTGACTCATGGATTTGGTGCACAGTTTTATAAGTTTTATTACACAGGATTTGGAGGGGAGGGGGGGGGGGGTTGAAGTTGTTCATTTTCCTGCTACTTCTGGTTCACTCAGACACAATGCTTAATTCCTAAGCAAGACTCTTTACTTCAAAAGAAACTCATTATAATTCTGTTCTACTTTTATGTTTTGTTTTCTGTTGTTTGGGTGTTTTGTTTTTTTTTCAATAATGCAAAGCTCCTACTTAAGATTTAAATTTATCCTTATGTGTTTTCCCTCTATCTTCCTCCTTAACCAAACTATATTTTCCAACTATCACCACCTCTGAAGTATTTTATTTTATTATTTTATCTATTATTTTGTCAGTTTCTCCACTGCTTGTCAATTGCTTCTTGGGGGAACACCTCAGATTAGATCCTGAATTTACTTGAGTGTCATCTACCTCTGGCACTCAGTGAGATGCCCTGTAACAGTTATGGACTTTCTTGAGAGCTTATAAACTCACACAAATTTACTGCACAGGAAAAGAGCAAATAGTTCCGTTTAAATCCACAATCCTAACAAAATAACAGGAACAAGAAACCTCCTTTATTATTATATTTATCTCCTGGCCAGTATAGAGTTACTTCCCACATTATATTTCTGAATGCTTTTTTCAGTTCTGTAATGCATTCTTTACTGTAGATCTTCCTTTGGCAGACTATGCTGCAGAAAGACCAGTAAAGCAAGCATAAGTCATTCAAAAGGATTCAGTGGTTTCAGAAAAATTGGAAATTTATCATTCAGCATCGGTGTAATAGCTTTTTAGGCCATTACCACGAAACTGCAAGTCCAAACATAACAATAAGGCTTTCAGGAAAAAGAAAGAAAAATACTGGCTGTTTCTACATAGATTTGATATCAATCTTTTTTTTTTTTTTTTTAATATGCATGTGTTGGAGGCACCTCAGCCTGCTCTATCCTTTGTGGACTGTAGAAAAAAATCTCATTTCAAAAGTGAAATTATTCGGCCTCAACAGAAATCCACAGAGCTTTACACTTAATATTTTCTCTTTATTTAAGGCAAATCTATTTTCCTTCTGGCTGGCTCAGGCTCTGAGGCTGTTATTCATGCCCTTTTATGTTTATCTGTCATTACGCACATGACACTTCTTGAGATCCGGTCATCTACAAAAATATAATTTATCATTAGCATAGGTGTACTTCCTATTCTAGCTTCTGATCCAAGTTCTCTCCTCAGGTAGTGGTTTAGCAAACAGCATCGGGAGGTATCTGCTACACGTTTCTGAAGCTGAACAGCATTGAATTCATTCTTTTTCATTGGAATGAAATCTCCATGGTGACAACGGCATCATCAAGCTGTGAGAGCTTTCCACTGAAGAAGAGCATTTTATCATGAGATTCTCATTACAAGAGTGCCCTCTGTAAATGAAGTGGAGATGTTACCGTAGGGGTTCAAGCTGGCTGAAGTTACACAGCAATGCTGCCTTTACAACTGGCTTGTGAGGCATATATCAGAGAAATGGCTCTTGAAATAGCCTGTTTCACTCCCCCCAGCCAGGTGAACACATGACACTGCCATAACCAGCAGCTAGAAACGTTTTCATACTCAAACTCAGCAGCAATAGCTCACTAGCCTGCTGCTGCCCAGGAGCTGAGGAAAACAAACCAGCATCCCCAGGCCCAGAGAAGCCTTCCCTCCTGTGCCTGTGTATCAGCACCTGCTCAGGGCTGTTCACTCTTCTGTTTATTCCTTTTGTCTCAAACAGCATGGCTGCTCTAAATCATTTAATTCTTGAAAACATTCTATCAATTTACTTCTACAATTTGTGTATGCATCAGCATCTGTTTTGTCCCATATGCAATTTAGGATTTTCATTCAGCTAAGATTTGGGAAATAAATAGGAACAAAGTTATTTATCTTCCTCAGTTAAAATAAGTATTGCTGCATTGGTCAGTAAGGCCTTCTCATGTGAAGACTACACTTTAGGTCCTAATCTTAGTATCCTCTGTTTTGCTCTTCCATGTGGCACTAAATGATGCAAAGTGTAAAAGAAAATCTATTTAAGTTAAGATTCCAGGTTATTAGTTGTGTCATAACCTTCTCCTCAATGAACATATTTAAAAACTTCTAAATTAATTCTCTAAAGTTTGAAGATAACAGAAACAAAGAGAAACTGCTTGGGCCTGAATGATCAGATGAGACCTGAACAGTTTGTTAGAGGAGAACTAGTTTTCTAAACAAGTTCATCTGTTATGGAATTTGAGGACAGTAGGGGACATTTCCCAGTAGGGAACTCATGGGTCTATGCAGGAATGCAATGCAGAGAAGCACTGATACTTGAAGTCTCGTGAAAAGTTTCTCTGTGGGTATCACTAACAAGGACAGCTCAAACTCCATCTGCCACAACTGCTTCATGGGAGACAGAATAAGAACGGTGAGAACACGACTCTATCCACACACAAAAATTACTCCTCCTCAAATGTTACCACACTTTGACATCTGCACCAACGCACAATGGCACTAAGTAGCTAATGCCAAGCAAGGTGACACATGCTTACATGGGAAAGAAGAAAATCTTATCTTCCCCGCACATGAACTCTTTGAGCATGCCATTCCCATTTTTTCTATTACCCTTGCTACAATCCTCTTTGGCATTACAACGTAATCTTCTTCCCACATCCCTCTCTTTAGCACCCTCTACAGCCAACAACTTCATAATCTTTACACGGTTCTTTCAAATCTCTCCATCACTCCAGTTAGGATAGCATTTGTAAATGCAACCACTGCCTCTTCCTGAAATGCTTTTTCCTTATTCTCAATGTAACTTCAATTTACCAGAGCCACATCGCGTTCTGTGGAAATCTCCTTTCTGGTTTAATGGCATCATATTCAATTACTCACCAGCTTGTGAAGACAGAAATCAATGCATTTCCCCACAGTTTCAACTTCTTCATGTCTTCCACTCTCTCATTTCTAGAGTGGCTTACTGTACTATGTAAAAGGTGTTTTATGTCCTTGGTTACAGGAAAGTCTACACACTCTGTCTTTTCAACTTCAGAGCCTACTAAGTCAGTTGCAAAATTCTAACCACTTCCTAAATCCATAATCCGAGTGTGTTCCTCTTCCACTTTACACCCTAAATTTAGGCTGCTATTTCCCCCATAACCTTGTATCTAAAACCAGACTTAAGTACTTTAGTGCTATTATCAAAACCTTAGCTCGGCATACCTTGTTTCCTTCAATTACACAATCCTTGCCTTCTACCACTCCAGTTTGTAAGAGTAGGAGTTTCAGGGGAGTATTTCACATCTGACAGTTATGAGAAGTGAACAAACACATTTACTAGCTTCAACTGACTTTCTAACAGTTGAAGATCAATGAAGAATTAGCTTTTGCCCTTGTGAAACTGGAGTAAATTGCAGATTCAAGCTAAGAGAACTCTCAGTGGAGTTTCCCCAGTTCCTCTATATTCTAATGTTCTCTAACATCTTATCCTTAACCACAGAATTTGTCTCTGAGTACAACAGCGTAATTAGTACAGCAGGTGGAAAACTGACTGTGTTATTTATTACCATTGCTTTCAGTAAGGAATCCCTGCATTAAGTTGCAAGGCAGTCATACCAAATCTTTCCAAGTAATTTTTTTTGCTATCTGTGATTTGACTTCATCTAAAATAAGGACGTGAAGAGAAATTGTAAAGCTTGAAAGACTGTCTTCTGAAAGACCTAGTCAGTTATGCTCATGTTCCCAGAGCCTCTTCTACTTCTTCTTTATCAATTTTGAGAGTGACTGTCATATAAAACTTTGTATGAGGAAACCTGGACCTGTATAGTTTACATGACAAACAACTAATTTCCATGATTTCTTTAATGTATTTTATATTTGATCTTTTCTTTGGTTGCCAATATGGATTTAACAAATGTCTTGAGTTACCACAAACTAGCTCATCTTTGGTTTTGGGCACTTCAATTCCACATGTATCTGACAGACATCACTATTTAGTTATAACCCAAGGTTTGTGCACTGCAGAGACACTACCGCCTACAAGACCTTATCTTAGTTAAACTTATGAAGGACAGTAGCACAGAAAAAACACACCAGTACTTATTTATATGGATGCTTATACTCAGAAAATAACCAACAAGCAGTAACTATAGTACACAAATGGACACATAATGCTTCATCCCAAATCTCAGAGTCAAAAAAATACAGACATTTGCACCAAGTTCTGAATCAAGAACTGCATCCTACACTTCAAGGGTCCTGCAGGTGGCCTGCAACATTTTGCGGCAGACAAGAGTCACTAGCTGTTAACAGCAGAAAGCAAAGCAAAAGCAGTTTTCATCTGCTGTCTGCCACAGGGTGATCAAGAAAGTGGGATCAGGCATTATTAACCTCTTGCTTTGGTACTGAGAAGTGACAGTGTGGTGCTGGAAACAAAGAATGCTCTCATCCACCACCAACTCTGCTTAGTGCATCTTCTGGAAGCAGCAGCTGCTCAGATATCTGTATGTTGTAGCACAAGTCAGAACTAATCCCATGTCTGGGAAAAGCCAACATCATGGGCATTATCTAAAGAATATTTGTACAATTTGTCCCTGGTCATTGCAGGGGAGCTGGATTACATGACCTTGAAAGGTCCCTTCCAACTCCATTAATACTACAATTCTCTGATTGTATTACTCAAAACATTATTACCATTATATTTTAATGAATATATATTTAACATTTTAATTAAAATCTAATACTTCTTTTTTATTTGTTAGAAAAACAATAAAGCTGGATTAGTAGATTATCCAGGCAAAAAAGCAAAAAGGCATACTTATGAATAGTTCAAGAACTGCAGCGATTTCTAAATTACAATGTTGGGTAAGAAATGGGAAGACACATCCTAAATACTTAGAAGTCCAGCTGGAAGCAGGATGTGTCCATCTGTCACAAACACATTCCCAAGCACTCCTCTTCCCTGTCAAATAAGCAATGCATATTTCTACATCACAATTAAATGGGAGATAACGTCACAATCCCAGAGTCCAGACAATCTTGCTCATAAAAGTCATACACATGCGCCAACTAAGCATTTATCCTGAATAACTAATCACTTGGCTACATCAACCATAGTCTTTTTTAGCAATAAAGGAAACTGAATCCTGCTCATCAGCACAAGATATCGTCCTGTTAACCTCATGCAAACACAACATTAATTGGCACGTTTGTGATTAAAATTTTGGACAGCACAATAGAGCTCCAAAAGCAATGGAGAGGGAAAAACGATTCACATTTATTTCAAATAAATTAGCATCAAACTGTTTCTTTCAATACAAGCACCAAAATCTGACTTAACAGCAAAAGTTGCAATTAATGGACCAATGGAAAATAAGTTGAAACTTTGATGGCAGAGGTCATCCGTAGCTGGATTAAGGTTTGTTGCTGGGTTGGTTGCTTTCATTATTTTTTTCCCTGCCATATTCACACACTTTTCCCTTTAAGCAGCAACACAACACTACCATTTAGTGGTCAGATACATGCAGTGCGGGACTTCGCATAAGACTCTGGCAGCCCTCATGCATTTTTGCCCAAACACATGGCAACTATTTTATGCGTAAATAGTGTACTCCTAATGATTAGAAAGTTAGTAATATTCTATTTTGTGATTGCTTAAAAAAAAACAGAATTGTTTTTAATTCAAGTGCTTGAAGAAGTCTTGTCAGAAGAACTAAAATAGTTTATAAGACTAGGTAAATAAACCAGGAACACAGTACAAGTTCTTACCAGGAAAAACATATTAGTATGACACACAACACTGTGGAATTCCATTGAGAAGTGAATTTCAGAATGTCTATACTTAAGGGAAACAATCTACACAAATGTAAAAGCTGTCTTTTCCCGAAAAATATAAATGCAATATCATGCCCCTGTAAGCTATTTACTTTATTTCATGACTCTTACTGAATTAGCTTGTTAAATACTCAGGAATAAATATTCCGCCCATGATTTAATGAATGAAGAATCAATCCTAAGGAAGTTTGTTCCCCCATTTATGCTAGTGTGGCTAATATCTTCTCTGTCAAGATGGTGTTTAATTTTATGTACGCATTTCCCATTCAAAACATTGCACTGCTACAACAGGACTTGTACAAAAGCTTCAAGTTTCAGAGCTGTCTCTCAGACTATTTCAAGCACTTGTCAGTACACTCATCCTCCCAGTGCAGTGAGACTTGAGAGCCTGGGGTATGCATAAGCTATGTATGATAAAACATCTTATGAACAAGAAGCCTACAATTTGAAAGTCATACAGTAGAAAACCTGAGTGGCATCTTGGACATTGCTTAATCATGCCAGAAGTGCAAACGCTATTTTTCATTAGACTATAAAGTGTTACTATCCACAGCTTTGCTATGTCTGCAAACAACAGCAGAGCAATGGATAAGATTCCCACGTCTGCATACAAAGATTCTAAGAAAAATAAAGAGAAAAAAAAATAATAATCCTCTCCTGAAAGTTGCTTAGATTGGGTTATGAGTGGGCAGAGACAAGTGAGGTGAAATGAATTCATTCAAAAGAAAAATTCAGTCAGGTGCCAATTTCTAGGAATTATAATTACAAGTTTTCAGACAGGAAGGAATGTTCTTTTGAAGTACAGATAAAAACAGTTTTCAGGGTAAGCTTCCCTAGTGCTAGAAGAAATTGTACTCAGTCACTCTCATTATACTTAATAAATGCATTACATAGGCTCATTTCCTCATAAAGCAATTAGTGGATCTGAAATTCATGAAGTAGTTTTAATGTATTTTTTCTCAATTATTGCAAACTTGGATTTTATTCATACATTTCAAAAATAAGGTGCATGTGGCCAATTTTGCTCAAAATCTGCTTTTTCCAAATATTTGCAGACCAGTAGAGCCTCGTGCTTGGAATTATTCCTTGAACTCAATGGAAACTTCTAACCAAAGGTTCTCTAATCATTTCACCTTAAAGTGCGCAATACTGTTAATGCCATTTTCAACTAGGAGAGCTAACAAATACATACTGTGCAGCAAGTATGACTTCTTGAATTAACACTTGAAGCAGAAGTGATACGTTTTTTTTTTTCTTTACCAAGGTCCACCCTATGATTTTCTGTATAATAGAGGTCTGCTTATTTTTGTGAAGTGCTCAGCAGGAATCTCTAAGCTGGTTCCTGCTCTACCTGGCTGGCCAGATGCTGCTCTCTACCTTTCCAGCTGGGAACTGTGGCAGCAAGCTGCAACTGCTTTGTGAGAAGCTGCGAGACCACATGTCCTCTGTTGGAGACTGGAAGACACCACCCTCCTGGGGATTGCTCCGGACCTAAGTCCAGATGCAAATCTTCTATTTGTAATTTCATTTTAGATACTGCAAAACAGATATTTTATTATTTACATCACTGACTGATGCATGGAAAGGTTGGAGTTATAATCTTACTGTTATCAAAGAATCAGTTAGAAACTACCATGTCATCAAGTCCACCTGTTGGCATTCAAGGGGGAAGCTTCTGGAAAGCCACCCAAAATCAGATCTCCTTTAGTTTTGACTGATCTTTGGATTTGGAGCAATCTGCATCCCAGTCTGCCTTTGTCAAATGTGGGAATAGTTTTGGTTTTATTGCTCTTGTGAAAGAGAGAGAGAGAACCCTGCAGAAACAGATAGAAACAAGGAATACGTAAAAGCTACTAATATCTCAACTGAATCTATCATGTCTGGTGCCTGCAGCAAACCAGATTTCAACCAGTGAATCAAGTAGCAGATGGACTGTGCAATAACATACAGGTATCCATCTTGAGATGGGAGATTTATTTTTCCTTCTTTGAAAATGTTTTAATTCCAGAAACCTTGTGCTACGACACAGGCATCACCTTTATGTCTGTGACAATGTTCTAATGTTAGCTTCTTGACTAATGGTGGACTCCGGTGATAATGCTGTAAACTGCATTTCTTTCAAGCGCCATCATTAATAAAAAGTGTACGGGACATCACTCCATCGCATACTGTCTGGAACATAACTGAGATGTCTGATGCCTTTTGGCTAGATACACATGCTAAGCTAAGGCTCTGAAAAAGAGCGACATGGTTGACTTCTAAAAAAAAAAGGAAGAAAAGAGAAAACAGATGTCAAGGTTTCAACAAGTCACTGCACACTGCATCTGGAACCAGTACAAAACCAACACAAGTATGCTGATAATGTAGCATTTCAAGAAACGATAAGGGCAATAAAACAGCAGAAAATGTAAAACCTTGAAGGGCTAAACACCTTTCTCAAATTCCAGAGGGTCGGTTGGGCTGAACAATAATAGTAATCTTTTCAATACCCAGATCATATGATTCAACTATTAAAGCTCTTTATGCTGAAGAAAAGTGAAAATTGAGAGCTTCACTTTCTTCCAAACACAGAGTATGGACAATAAATCTAAAGCGCGATCTAAACAGAAATTCAGATGCACGCTATCTCATCACCATCACTCTTTAACTATTTGGCAATAGTTACCATTATTACAACAGATGTTAACAAGATGGATAGAGACTATGTAAATTAAACATTACTATATTAAGTATCTACCTTACAAAGCCACATATCAAATGATATACTTCCTCAAGAGCATTTCTTAGGTAATTAATTAGAGAACTAGCTTCACTAATAAATGCTATATATGGCATTTCCATAAAAGAGACTGCATCCTTCAGAAAATTTACTAAGCAGCTTAAAGATGGTCTACATATACAATCCATAAATGGAATCTGGTGGAATGATTCTTTTAACTGTGAAGTCATTATCACTGGGCTTTGGCTCCTTAAGACAGAACTTCAAAGGTAAAAAATCTATAGCAGAAGGAATCCAACTTAAAAAAAAAACATACAGTGTTGAAGAGTTTAGGGCAATAATCACAAAAATCGGAAATTTTATCTCTGAGTTGCCTTGCCATGATATGGTTATTTACTACTGAGACAAGGCTGGTCATCACAGTTAAGTTTCTGAACCATGCTGAAAATGATTCTTATTGAAACATAGGCTACTGCTTATTCTACGAGTCTTTTAGTACAGCAAGTTCTGGAACTCTAGAAAATTAAGCAAGTAAAAAAATCAGCAGTATACAAATCCATGAGCTATCAGGATTATAGCTGGCATCAAAGAAACAGAAAAAAAATCAGACTGACACTCGAAGGAGGGTTTTAGAAGGATGAGACACAAATGACTACTCAAAGCCTGCAGAATTAAAAAGAAACTTGCCAAGAGGTAGCTAAACAAAAACTTGCAGAGTCAGTTGAAGTTTAAAATAAAACCAGGTCAGCAAAACAAGGAATAAATGAACATAGCAGTAGGAGGTAGAGGATCAAGAGGAGCTTCTTCCAGCACATCAGAACGTTTTAGCACAATGACACAGAAAACTTCTTCAGAAACCCTCCTATTTTGCATGAAAAACTTTTTAAAGATATTTAATTTCAGCTGTAAACTACAAAATACTTTTATTAAGAACAGACATTCTGAGTTGTTTAAATGATTAGTGATACTGGTATTGGTATCGATATAGCCTAAAATCTATTTGTTGTCTAAGAAAATTCTGCAATTCTGTACAATTCTGTGAAATGTAAAGGCAGATATTTGGCTATCATGTAATCCTCTTGCATTCACTGTTGACCTTCGAGCTGCATACTGATACATCCCACAAGCAATCAGTGGTGCATTCATGGTTAATTAGCAGAAAGTTCATCCTCATCTGCACACCTGTAGGGTGACTTATTTTAAGCTGTAATCACAGCTTGGAGGAAAAATGTGGAGATATGATAAATGTCAAAGAAATTTGGAAGTGTTTTGGTTCTTCTTGACGTAATAAGATACAACAATATCCTTATGCAGATGTACATCTCTTGATGAACATTGCTTTCATGCAACAGTTGTACCAACCATATTCATCCGATGCACTTGCACACAGTATGCACTTTAGCACACATCTGAAGAGCTGACTCAAAAAAAAAACAATTACCAAAAGAAGAAAATAACAAGCAACAAGCAGTCTGAGCACAAGCACTATAGCTCCAAATAAATTCTTGTTGAACTGGAGGCCCAGGAAGTTCAGCAAATCCTTCAGCACTGGCTATCTTTGCACAGCTTTACAATTTTTTCTCTCTTGACTTGTATCACCTGTGTTATGATTCCACTACCTATTATGAACTCAAACTCAATACTGCGCTCAAGAGCAAAGCATTTACCTCTGAGGTCCTATATCTTTTGGAAAATGATGTGATAAAGAAATATTAAAGAAGTCAGGCTAAAAAAACGTACAATAACTTATTGCATTTGTAATTCAGGAGGCTTCTAGTTACACACATCAGAGAGCAGGATATAACAACAGAAAACCATGCTGGGAAAGGAAATTTGCACCAAAAGCAGTATCAGCTGCAATAATGTCCTGCTGTGTTTCTGAATTTCCTTTTTACCCACTGATGCTTTTCTTCAGCACAAAGGGTGACCCTCAGAAATTAAGCATTTGGCTCCATAAGAACAACTCAGGCAACTAAGGTCCATATATGTTTCTCTACACGTTAAATACATACCAGTATCAACAAATCTAAAGACCTTACACTACAAATTGCACCTGCTTACATAATGAATCAGAAAATGGCTGGCCTATAGGAAAAAAAAGTGGAAAAAAAAACAAAAAAAAAACAGATGAAGGTTTGTCCAAACTGGTTATTCTCTTCCATGAAAGGTCATTGTTCAAACCTCTCTCCTTTGCCTGCATTATTTCTTGTTCTTGTTGTTTTGTGGTGACTTTTTTTATTATTATCTTTTTATTAAACCAGAAAATAAAAGAACAGAGCTGATAGTTCAAAAGAGGGAAAAATGTAAGCATTTTAACCACCTGGCAACAAAGATGGAGCTGTGGACATGTTGACAGTTGAAGGTGGATCCTTTGTTCGGAATTAAAAAGAAATATATATACATATTTATCAGGTCAGGCGAAAGCAGCAAGGAATGTACCATACAGTCTACAGATGGTGACACACTTGCACGGGGATGGAAGCAATTATGAGCCAGTCTTAGTCCTGGGACTCTTCAAGGAGTTTCAGTATTCACAAACATTAAGCACGTAACAGGGGATAAGCAGGACTCCTATTATTCAGACTGACTTCATTACTTTGGAAGTATTATTAATTGCTTTCAGCAAGTGCAGGTAATGCCTCAGTAAAAATACAAGCTGCATTGCCATCTTAAGAGATACTGCAGTAACTGTGACATCAAATTCTTTACACTGCTTAGGAGAAACTCCAAAAAAGAAATGATGATGAATGGAGAAATGAGAGCTTCACAGCCATGCTTGCAGAACACCGTAAAGTGTATATCAGTTTAAGGGCACTCTGCGTAGTTATTATTTTCAATGCACATTAAGCAGCAACGTACATGTGCATTTGATTTGCTTTATCTAATAATTATATTTTCTCCCAATGTGTAACAGATAAAAGACTCACTTAACCAAGTCTCCCTTGGAGCAGTAGCTGGCCACAGAAATCATCTAAAAGGAAGTAGAATAAACTCTCAATAAGAATCAAAGACTGCCACCAGAAATGATGCATCATTATAAGGCCTATGTTAGGATTCAGAATGGGGCTTTGTGGTTCTTTTTTCCTGGTTATATATGATCTGAGCATAGCTCAGTAATATTCCTTTAAAAATTTTATAGTATAATTGCATTTCTTTTCTGATATCATTGTACATACAGAGAAAAATGTAGTCATAAAAGTTCACAAAAAAAAGTCTTTCAATGGAAAGATAATTTTAAAAGGTGGTTCAAAGCCAGAACAAAACTTTAAGTGCTTTAAACTGCCTTCAAGAGGTATTTCACTCTTCTGACTGGCACATCAGCTCAGAGTCTCAGTGAAAAAACACAGAGTCACAGAACTATTAAAGTTGGAAAAGACCTCTAAGATCATCCAGGCCAACCACCCACCCCACCAATATTGTCCACTAAACCATTGTCTCTAAGTACCACATTTCCATGTTTCTTGAACACCTCCAGGGATGGACAACTCCACCTCCCCGGGCAGCCCATTCCAGGGCCTGACCACTCTTTTGGGTAAGTTTTTCCTAATATCCAACCTGAATCTCACCTAGCATATCTTAAGGCCGTTCCCTCTTGTACTATTACTAGTTACCCAGGAGAAAAGGCTGATCCCACCTCACCACAACCTCCTTTCAGGCTGTTGTAGAGAGCAATAAGATCTCCCCTGAGCCTCCTCCTCTCCAGACTGAACAATCCCAGTTCCATCAGCCACTCCCCATAAATCCTGCCGTACCAGTCAACCTTTGTAAATACCCAAACTTGGCATCTTTATTTATCTCAAAACTTCTTGAACATGCAAGTTGCAGCAGGAGAGGAGGAAAATGGGGACAGTAATGGGAAGAGAGCTCTAATTGAGATTCATAAGATGTACCTGAAAATTGTCTAGATTGCATGTGAACTTGCCTGTGCAAGTAGAAATTTGATCACCCAAGTGCAGTATTCATTGCTTTCAGGTGACCCAAAAGACAAAGGAAAGACACTGAAATGGGACTAGAACACCTGAGTTTTGAATGGCACAGTGACTCAAACCAACCAACCTGAAGGCTTCAGAAGATAAAGCTCCTAATCGGAGCATCTTTTAAAATATTTCTTGGGCGAAAAGAACCATCTGCCTCACTGAGCTGTGTAGCTGGCTGCCTCGAAATGAAAGCACTCCTGACAAAGAGCTGTCTGCATGCCTTGTGTTAGCTCTGACAGTACCATGAATATTCGGGGAAATTAATACCGGTTTTAAATGAGGTTTAAACGGCTCGTTGTCCACCTAAAGTTGCGCCAGTCATCTTCATTCAATTTCAATTACGCCATGCTGACATCCAGCACTCCGCATGCTTGGCGTCAGCTCAGAAACACAACAAAGAACCAGCCCTCTTTGTCACGAATTCACTTTCTGTCAGGAGATTAACAGAGCTAACCGTTAACGTTAAATGAACTTCCACGTTTATCTTATCTGCACGCAGCGTACTCCCGCACCACAGCCCGCAGGTGCACACACACCCTTGCACCTGCCAACCTGGAGGCGGGCGGGAGCCATCTTAGGAGGAGCCCCGCGGGGCGCACAGCGCGGGCGGCGCTGCCATATACCGCCAGGGGGAGCCGCGGCGCCGCGCACCGCGCTCCGCTGAGGGCAGGCCGCCCCCCCGGGCCTCTTCGGGAGGGATTTCATGGTCTGCTGGGCTTGGTTTTACTTTTCCCTGAGTTCTTAAGGGTGAGAAATCTATTGCATCTGCCCAGGAGGAAACCATTCTGACATTTCACATGCGTGAACTAGTTTTTCTTAAAGCTGTGCTTGCCTATGAGCAATCACCAAAGCAGTTCTTGCAGCGTGAGATCTGCTTTTCACACGTTCCTCCATTTTTCCCTTCGCTTCACTCTCTCCTGCCATCACTCTCGCTCTCGTTCTCTCTCCTGTCCGCTGCCTCATTGCCATCCCATCACCCCCCTGCTCACCTTGCTCTCTGGGTTTCACCTTGGGGCAGAACGCACACCTCCCACCTCCCAGGGGTCCCAGTCAGAGCGAAGGGTGGGTCCCAGTGGCGCATCCTCCAGCTCTGTGGGGACGCAGGGAACTTCCTCAGGCAGGGAATATCCATGCAAGTGCCCAATCATAAGCAGTACATTGTACCATTTGTATCAACGTAAAAGTGTTTCCCTGTGTCAGGACTGCTAACTTGCTGGAAGCAAATATTTAGTATGCTTCGTTTGCAGAACTGCCACACAAACAGAAAATGTTCTGTGAAAGCAAGCTGAAATTTCTCATCGGTTGTTAGGATGAGCAGGGAGAAAATCAGAAAGAAAATCAAGCCCAGCTTGAACTCAGCCTGGCCACTGGGGCAAAAGAGAACAAAAAATGTTTTTACAGATACATTAACAGTAAGAGGAGGGTAAGGAGAATCTCCATCCTTTACTGGATGCAGCGGGGAATGTGACCACTGAGAATAAGGAAAAGGCTGAGGTTCTCAATGCCTTCTTTACATCTGTCTTTAATAGTCATACCAATTATCCTTGGGGTACTCTACCTCCTGACCTGGAAGTCTTGGATGGGGAGCAGAATAAACCTCCCACGATTCAGTTGGAAACAGTCAGAGACCTACTACTTCACCTGGACTATCACAAGTCCATGGGGCCAGATGGGATCCACCTGATGGTGCTGAGGGAACTGGAAGAGGTGATAGCCGAGCTGCTTTCCACCATCTATCAGCGTTCTAGGTCAACCAGAGAGATCACAGAGGACTGGAGGCTTGAAAATGTGACTCTCATCCATGAGAAGGGTCGTAAGGAGGATCTGGGGAACTTCAGGCCTGTCAGCCTGAACTTAGTGCCAGGGAAGATAATGGAACAGATCATCTTGAGGGAGATCACATGGCATGTGTGGGACAGCCAGGGGATCAGGCCCAGCCAGCATGGGTTCATGAAAGGCAGGTCCTGCTTGACCAACCTGATCTCCTTCT
>JANHGO010000041.1:2259373-2280787 GCA_024606505.1 Aquila spilogaster | reverse complement strand
GAGTGACCATCCCTGGAGGTATTCAAAAAGCGAGTAGATGGGGTACTCCAGAACATGGTTTAGTGGGCATGGTTGACGGTTGGTCTCGATGATCTTGAAGGTCTTTTCCAACCTAAATGATTCTATGATTCTAAACTTTGTCTCTCGCTCGCTTCTAGCATCAGTAGCTCTGAACCCAGACCACAGAGCAAGGGCATTCTTCCTCCCTGATAAGTAATTCCCAAAAGCCCAGAGCCCTGATTGTTTAAGTAATTCTCTCTACTCTTCTCTCCCATCTTCAAATTTTACTTTTCTTTACTCCTTAAGCTGCAACACCTTAACTGTTATTCTCATCATCTGGCTGAAACCGGGAAACATTGGATGGATGTAGTGACAGAGACTAGCACAGCGTTGCTTCAAGCTCCTTTTCAGGGAAGCAGAGACAGGCTTTCCAAGCTTTACACAGTTGGACAGCACTTACTAATATTTTTAATGTTCTTAGATTAACTAAGAGGATCACACAGACACATAGTGTGATCACACAAACGTCATTTGCCAAGCAAAACAAGCTAGAAGCTCAGTTGTTTTTTAATTCTCAATCCAAATCTTGCTCCTAGCTCAGAGAAGTCCGACTAGATCTCTCTCAGTTGGTACATCAGCTCTTAGTGGCAAGCAACCTAAACAAGTTTTCTGATACCAAACTTCCCCAAAAATAGACAGAAAAGTTGACGTACACTTTGCAAAGAAATTAGAGATATTGTCTGGAGTCTGATTTTCTGCTTTCTTCACTCCTGTAGTCAAAACAGTCAACGTTCACTGAATCTTTACCTAGTAGCAGAGCAACCACCACAACAAATTACAAATACAAGTTGTATTTTCAGCCTATATGTTAAGCGCTTTTTTTTTTTTTCAGCTCAGCATAATACGGCTTTAAGCACCAATGTTCCAGGGAAAGATAGTGCTTACTCAAAGAGATGATGATATGTCAGACAAATAAAGACTAGAGAGAGGCAGGCTATGCCTGTACTTTGACACAAGACCTCCAAAAAAGAGCTATGTACTTCAAACTGGGATTTAGACAAATCTGTTGTCAGCACTTCTCCCTGAGTCAGCACTGGGAAAACTGCTGCAGGATTCACTGTGAGGAGACGCCGGGCAGCCGCCAGTGTCACCTCTCAGATAAGAGAGACAAGTGAATCCAGACTACGCAGACAAGTACCTGGCTCTGCTCTCATTAAAGGCAAGGACAGCCCGTGCTGGCCACATTGCCACCTGGGAAACTCCCCTGCTGCCCAAATATGTCCCCCTTACCTTCCAAATTCCTGTCCTAAAGGTGGCTAAAGTTCCTTTTCCACGGTTAGTACATTTTACCTGAGAGGCAACTACAGCAATTTTGTTACTGCAAAGAGCAAATCTGGTGCACTATTTGATTTTTATTTCCACATTATCAGGTGCTCCGGAGGAAGGCGGTACGTGTGCTCACCCTTCAGCTCACAACGTAAGGTCTGTGCAAACTGACTTCTTCTGCCCCTACACAAGCTAATGGAGCATTTGTCTGGATCCAGGTAAACCAAGAAGTCTTCCAGTTTCACAGGTTAGTCAGGGAAATACAATTGCACCATCTTTCATTTTGAATGGATATTTGCATCAAAACCAGTGACGAAGTGGTGAAGTTAAACAAGCACACACATGATGACTATGATTACTACTGTAGCAAATTCTTTTCTGACTGATTTTTCAGTCAGCTGTTCTTTGAGACCTGTGATATTTTGAAAAAAGATGAGAGAAGTTGATACTAATGGATTACAAACATACCGTCAACTGAGAGAGAGTGTAGAGCCAATAACACCTTTGCTGGGTCTTGCTCTACACAAAAATAAATGCTATCGAAGTGGTAGCTCTTTTTTTTTTTTTTTAAACACACAAAGCTCATAGGTTTTTTTTCTTATGACTGTGGTTCCTAAGGTAGGAATATTCTCTGTAAGAACAAAGATATTTGCAAATCAAACATGTATTTTCCAGAGAGGATTACGTACATTGATTACATTATTGTATTAGTCTCTGAGAAAAAAGAAAACTCCCTGAATTTTCTCAGATTACTTTGTCTGCATTTGCTGATTATATTTATCTTCCATACAAAATTGTAACTAGTTTCCTTTATCATACTACCTCTGAAGCATTATCTAATTCTCAATTGTAAGAATTATGAGGTTGAAAGATTGTGATAAAGAAGCAGAATAAATTGAAACAGAAAATAAAGACAAAATGCTAAGAAAGACCTTGCAAAAAAGGAGTTCCACCCAACACATGACTATTTCCTATGGTATATGAAATTCAGGCTGAAGTAAAGTTTTATGCTGCATAGGCAGATATGCTTCCCTTGGCAGCTTTATTCTTGCTTTTGGTTACCTCTTATTTTCAGTATTCAGAATTTAAAGAATAAAAATATTTATCCTCTTTTTTAAATCAATTTAGGTGATACAGTTTTGGCTTAATTAGCATGATATGGAAATCTGCCCTCTACTCTGGTTGTAAACATTTTAAAAATACATCTTCTTACCACTTTCATCCAGCAAGAAATCATCCTGGTAACGGAACTTTTCCGGTCCACATGCAATAAAAATGTCATCATCACCAAAGAAATCCTGAAGGCACATCACCTGCAGGCAAAAAGGAAAGGAAGGCGTTGTATGAAATACCTCATCATCAGAATTGTAAGAAGAATAAATCCTTCCTTGTCTCCATCTGCATGAAAACTCTTTACTTTTAATGGAATCAACGGGGCTTCATCTCCAGATAAATTTCAAAGCTGTGCTCTGACCATCTGTTACAAGTGAGAAACACTTTTATGGACACTGCAGGAAGAGAGATAAGACAAAAAGCCATAACTGTCACATTTACTACATGATGCATCAATGAGGTATGAGGTAAATGCCTTTTGTTTACGCACAAGGTACGATTCAGTAGTTAGTGGATAATTAATTTGCTTTTGAGCCCACATCTCTATCCTTTGACTGCAAGGAAAAAAGGTTACAGCTTTGTATGCAGAATGAAATGTATTTATTTCAGCAAAATCTCCCTGACAAGGAATGAAACTCCTACGGGTGAACAGAGCCTCCATCACACCCTCTTCCTCTTCACCAGCAGTCGATGTGAAGTCTCTTTGAGGCACCAAGCTGAACCATCGGGTGAGCTGGAAATGATTCTTCTAGTACGGAATAAAAGGATAATCCCTTTCCACTCCCAACTATGAATAGTCAGGATTACATTCGTGTAGTTCTATGTCCATCCATGAGATTTCCAGGGAGACCTTACTGCAGCCTTTCAATAGTTAAAGGGGCTTAGAAGAAAGATGGGGACAGACTTTTTAGTAGGGCCTGTTGTGATAGGACAAGGGATAACGGTTTTAAAATAAAAGAGGGGAGGTTCAGACTAGATAGAAGGAAGAAGCTTTTTACGATGAGGGTGGTGAAACACTGAACAGGTTGTCCAGAGAGGTGGTAGATGCCTCATCCCTGGAAATGTTCAAGGCCAGGTTGGATGGGGCTCTGAGCAACCTGATCTGGTTGAAGATGTCCCTGCTCATTGCAGGGGGATTGGACTAGATGACCTTAAAGGTCCCTTCCAACCCAAACCATTCTGTGGTTCTATGATTTCCTTACAACAGCTTTTAGTTCACAAGGCAGTACTTAACAGTTTAACGCTTCCATTCATATGACTATTTTTACTAATATTCTTAAAAAAAAAAAACAGTAACTTCTCCGGAACCTGACTTTAGACTTACTGATCCAGACTTGACAAATTTCAAAACCAAATTAGATATCTGTCTACCTTTAAAAAAAACAAAGACAGTTGGTAAACACTATTTCTGCTTCACATTTAGAAGAAGATTTTAAAAGGCTATGTTTGGGGTTTTTTTTTAATATAATATCTTTTAATTAAATAGTGCACTAGTGTTTGAAGAGGATAATTTCACAAACGGAGTTTTAAGTCTACAGACAGGAAAGTAACACATAAAGAATCTCTAAAAATTGGCAAAACAGTTGAGAACAGTCCCACTGAACCAGACCACCCGCCTCATAAAAAGCGAGGGGGCTGGGGGGGAAGTCAGCATTTAAAGCTTACAAAAACACAAGTGAAAGAATTAGCTAATGAGATTTTGCCAGACTTTGGCATAAAAACAAGCACCACCACCCCAACCTGCAGTGACTGGTGTCTAGGGTTATAAAATTCATATCATGCTTCCCGGAAATGTGCCTGAAGGCTTTGGCATCTACAACAGTTACGAGCCTCTATGCTAGAAAAATCTTAAGGAAGAAAAATAGTGGTACATGTCGTGACTTGCTTGCAGACTAAGATTTGTCATTAAAACTATTTTAAAGGTAGAGCTGTAGCAAATGAAAAAATAGGAAATTGAGAGAAGAACAACTAGATTAAATAAATACCCCAAAAGAGACAAAGGTACTCCCCAAATCATCCTTTCCTTAAGCAATGCACATAATTTAAAATTCAGGTAGACCCTGAACCCCATTTCGATCACCACTGTCATCTTAACACCACACAGTACCTGAACACCAATATTGAAAAATGTAAATATTTGATGGAGCTTTTTACCACGTTCCTACTCAGTTTATGTTCTATTAGTGTATCAGCCTCAGCAACCTTTATATAAACTCATTTACTTCCCATCTTTTTTTTTGTCCACAAGACATATCCTGCCTATCTTCCCACCCCATACTCCCACCAAGCTTCAAACATCTCTTCCCTTCAGTCAAGTTCCTCTGAAATTGCCACCTCTCCCACAGCATGTACAAAACTACTAATTTGCAGAATGACATTAAAAATCCTGTGATTTCCTGTTTGCATCCCAAGTTTCACACATTGCTGCGGAGTGATAACCTTTACATTTGTGTTTATACTATGCAGAGTATTAGAAATGAACAAATAATAAGTGACCCTAGGCACAAAGTTGAGCTATTCTGACAATAAGCATGAATGAAAATTAAATTAATATTTGAAAAATGAAAAAATTGTATGGATTTAATAAAACTCAAAAATGCTTGGCTCTGCCCAATTAAGAGGGTTTCATTCAAGCCTAAACAAGACATTAAAACGGAAGTAGCAACACCTCACCAGGCTTAACTATGCCAATAATTAAAGAATCTCAGGTTCAATCAGTGCAATTTGTATGCAAATAAGGAAGAAAATAGGATTAGCACAAAAGAAAAATGATTTATACTTAGATATCCTTGTTTTTTATTAAACTTTACACTTCAAATTTAAAGTGTTCTTATGCTTGCCTCTTTTCTCAGTGCTCTCAGTTTCCTACTCTGTATGTAAAACTACATACATACCCTTCTTACAGTTTTTCTCGCCTCCTGAGATTTTATTAATTTGGGAATTATAATTCTAGCTCCTAGAAAGCTCACAGCAAGAGCTTAAGTTCCCTCCAAACCCATCCCCCTCTGCAGTAACTTCCCTTCAGGTTTCCAGTATCTTTTTATGTTATTTATTGGAAGCCTTGAGATGTCCTTCACTGCCTGCATTTTCCATCCTTTCTGCCTCAGCATCCCCAGCTCGCTCCGCTCCCAGCTCACGCTCCTCGGAGGTTACACCGAAGGGCCGTTCCAGAAGGCATCTCACAAATATACAGCAGCCCCTTCCAGGCTTTTTCTGAGAGAAATCTGCAAGCACTTTCTATTCACACTCAGTCATCAGCTAAGCAACAGGACCTGCTTTTTATTATCCATTTTCACTTCTGGAGAACACAGCTCCTCAAAAGTTATGGTTTAGAAGATCAAGGATTTGTATCACCCATACTGGACTGTGCCAGTGCTTAAGAGGCCAGTGTGCTCTGTGACACGTGATCAGCTTTAAAATTAGTCAATTTTTAAAACAGTGAATTACAGAAGCCTCCCTGATCAGTTTTGTTGTTTTCAAGTCCCAGAATCCACCTTCTTTTTCACGAGTACGTTTTTACATTCCATATTCCACCAGGACGTTTCTCACCGTGGGGAAAACAAAGTCTATGCAGCAGCATTCAAACATACACCTTAAGTAAGAAGAAACTGAAAAAAACAGAAGTTTTCTACCGCACACCTGGTCCTAAATATACTGCGACGCTTGTAAACAAAAAACTTTCTGGCAAAGAGCTGATATTTATAGGTAATGGTGTCTCTCTTACGCTCTGTAGGGGAATGAATAACTAACAGTGACATTACCAGAGGGCAGGGAGTCTCAGGCATTACAGTTCTTTGCATCGGTGGCGAGCAAGGCGACAAGCAGGAGCAAAGAAAATAGATCGCTAGCACAGGCTTTGGGCTATACGCAACTTACATAAAAAAGACCAGCTGAACTGTACATACCTGATGCAAAACAGAGGAGAGGCAGAAGAATTTATCATGCCTAAACTCACATGAGCAAGTTGTCCAGGCTGAAGCCTGGATGCCACACAAATCCTTGTCCTAGCAAACACTTAATCCCGCACGCCCTTCCAGTGGGACATGCAGGGGTCTGCCCAGGCAGAACCCCAAATTATTTCGTACCCCAGCAGCCGGTGTGGTGCTTTGGCTGGAAGCCCAGCGGGGACGCGGGGAGCCAGCCGGGCCAGGAGCACAAAGCCCATCGGCCGAACTGCCCCAGAAGGAGAACAGGGAGCAGAGCAGCAAACCTGGCTTCCAGCCCAGCCTCAGGACTGGCTTTGCACCAGAGCACGGACACTAACGGCACCTCAAAAGTCACCTTCGCTTTTCTTTCCTTTTTTCAAATAGGCGAGTACCTGGAACCAATGAGAAATCTCCTAACTGTTTTCCCTTGACTGTCCTGAAACGTTTAAGCTCTTAATATTCACCTCTTTGAAGTAGGTAACTTTTTTATGGAGACCCTCTTTCTTGTATCTACAAAAGATGCGAGAAATTATGCTTCACGTTTTGGAGCACAGATGACCCAAGAGTAAGAATCGCAGCTTGTAGAGCCATTACCTGGTTTTATCCTCACACTACAAGTGCGAAAGAGCAGTCGGCAGTGGTGTGGGTGTGGAGGAGGTGCAGAGGGAGGGAAAAGAGAGGGAAAAGCAGGGGGAGGGAGAAGAGGGAGGGGAGGAAGGAGGGAGGGATGGGAAGAGGGATTGAATCAATCCTTTCTCTAAAACCACAAAATGAAAGTTACAGATGAAATCAACTTTATAACTGCTGTATTCTAGCTATAGTGGGATCGGGGACCTTTCTGAATTCACGTTTTAAAACAAACACACAGCCAAAAAACCCCAGAACAAAATTCTTTGCGTATGTCAGTCACACCAAATACTTTCCTATTGTTTTAAAGTTGACCGTGTATCAAGTTAATACAAACTCTGAAATTTTTAAATAAAAAATAATCAGAAACTCAAATTTTCACCTGCATTCAGGAATAGCTCACAGCACCAGCACAGTACACCACCACCACCAGGATTACTAACACTCACATTTTTGTTACAATTTTCATAATGCCAGGCTCTTGGATGGAAAAGGAGGAGGGGGATGTTCTGTGTGTTTGTCTTCTTTTAATAACAACTTAATTAGACTCAAAGCTGAAAGCTATTTTGGATGAGCAATGAGAAAACCTCAAGCTGGGGTGCCTTCAGGCACCATAGCTGTTGGAGAGCTGGAAAGAAAAGTGAGGACAAATAAATGAGGTAGTAAAACAAAAAAGATGCAGAAGGATATAGGAAGAACTCAAACGATAAGTGGGTATAGGGGCTTTCTGAAAAGAAAAAGAGACACGAAGGATGGCAAAAGGGAAACATGAAGCATAAAGGAAGGAGGAGATGTGGGCTGCAAGGCAGGAGCACACGCCGAGGGTGACAGCGGCGTAATTGGGGCTGGTGGGGGGAGAGCAGCCCCAGGGAGGGGGCAGAGGCAGAGAGACAGTGGCCAGCGGCAAGTGCCATCCAGACTTCATCCCATAGCCAGTCAGTTGGGAAGTTTTAAAGCTGTTTTAAAGTAGCCTTTTTGAACCTGAAACAATCTCATGTTGAGTTTGATTGTCTTTTCCCTGACGGTGAAAAAGACATTAAAAAAAAAAAAACTTTATCCTTGGAAGAACCCCAGTGTTTAAATGACTCATGATTGTAGGACTCTGACTCATTAATTTTATGTCAAGTTTCATGAGTTTTATTATGGAACTGTTTTTCATTTTCTTGCTACTTTTGGTTCACTCAGCCTCAATGTTTAATTCCTAGGCAGGTCTCCTTAGCTCTTCATATGCCAGAGGAGCTCACTATACCTTTCTTCTACTATTTTTCTCCTTTTTTTTTTTTTTCCTCTGACTGATTTTTCCAAGAAAACAAAGCCCCTCCTTGTTTTAAGATATAAATTGATCTTTATTGATGTTTTCCCTCTGTTTTCCGCCTTAACCAAACTGTATTTTCCACTAACCAGCAGCCCTGCAGTATTTATTTTACCCATTTCACCACTCTTTTTCTATTGTTTCATGGAGGAATATCTCAGATTAGATCCTGAACTGATTTCACTGCCATCTACCACTGGCAGTCAGTAAGAAGTCTCATGAGAGCTATGGATTTTCCTGAGAGCTTATAAATCAGAGAATCATAGAATAGTTTGAGTTGGAAGGGACCTTCAAAGGTCTCCTAGTCCAACCCCCCTGCAATGAGCAGGGACATCTTCAACTAGATCGGGTTGCTCAGAGCCCCGTCCAACCTGACCTTCCTTGAACACTTACAGGGATGGGGCATCTACCACCTCTCTGGGCAACCTGTGCCAGGGTTTCACCACTCTCAATGTAAATTTCTTCCTTCTATCTAGTCTAAATCTCCCCTCTTTGGGTTTAAAACCATTACAACTTGTCCTATCGCAACAGACCCTACTACAATGCTTGTCCCCATCTTTCTTATAAGCCCTCTTTAACTATTGAAAGGCCGCCGTAAGGTCTCCCCAGAGCCCAGGACACGGTTGGCTTTCTGGGCTGCGAGTGCATGCTGCCGGCATGTGTCCAGCTTTTCATCCACCAGTGTCCCCAAGTCCTACACAAGTTGTTTGTATAAGTATTAACATAGTCTTGTTTAACTTCATAATCTTAGCAGAATTACAGGAACGGAAGAGACCTTCTACGTTACTACATTTATCTCCCAGCCAGCGTAGGGTGCTTCCCATACTAGCTTTCCCAACGTTTTGCTCAGTTTTGTAATACATTCCTTACTGTGTAGAGCTTCCCTTAGCAGAAAGACCAGTAAAACAACCAACTGTTACTCATTCAGAAGGATTTCATGGCTTCAGGAAAATCAGAAATTAATCATTCCATACTGGTGTAATTGCTCTTTAGATCATTGCTATGAAACGAGAAACCCAAACATATCAATAAGGCTTTCAGGAAGGGGAAAGAAAAATACTCATTGTTTCTAAACAAATTTGATAGCAAGCCTTCTTTTAATTATTTTTTTTTTTTTTTTTTTTTTTTTGAGGAACCTCAGCTGGCCCCATTCTGTGTGGACTGTGGGATAATAGCAAGAAATATCCTTTCTGAGGGAAAGGAATTAGACCTCAACAGGAATTCACAGAGCATCACATTTGAATATTTCCTTCAAGTTTAAAGCAAGTCTATTTCCCTTCCTGTTGGCTCAGGCTCTGAGGCTTTTATTCATGCCCTTTCACATTTATCTGTCATTACACACATGCCACTCCTTGAGATCCGGTCATCTACAGAAAATATAATTTATCATGAGCATATATGTATTTCCTCTCTCAGTTTCTGATCCAAGTTCTCTCCTCAGGTTGTGGCTTAGCCGAAGGCATTGGGAGGTGTCTGCTACACATTTCTGAATTTGAACGGCACCGAATTCATTCTTTTCTGTTGGAGTGAAATCTCCATGGTGACAACTGCATCATCAAGCTGTGAGAGCTTTTCAGTGAAGAGCAGCATTTTATCATGAGATTTTCATTACAAGAGTGCCCTCTGTAAATGAAGAGGAGATGTTACCATAGGGCTTTCTGTAAATGAGGAGATGTTACCGTAGGGGTTCACATTGGCTGAAGCTAGTCTTTACCAACTGCCTTGTCAGGCCACGTTGCAGACTAATGCCTCTGAAACAGTCTGTGTGTCTCCCCAAATCAGATGAACACAAGACACCATCATAGTTAGAAACATATGAATTTTCATATTCGACCTCAGCAGGAATAGCTTGCTCTCCTGCTGCCTCACAGGAGCGGATGGACAGCAAGCCAGCACCCTCGGGCCGAGGGGACTTGTGCTTTGCCCCACGCACCCATTCTGCCTCAGCTGCCTGTTGATCAGCACCGGATCGGGACCGACCACTCTTCATTTTGCTCCCTCTGTCACCAATACAGAGGTTGTTCTATTTTTTTTAATTGTTGAAGGTGTAGTATCAGTCTACTTCTACAATTTGTGTATTTACCAACATCCATTCTGTGCTATACACAGCTCGGCCTTTATGATCTTTACCCAGCTAAGACTTGGCAAATAAATCACTAGGAATGAAGCATCTGTTTTCCTCAGTTAAAACATGTATTTCTGTCTTGGTCAGTAAGGGCTTTTCATAAGGACAAGAAAACCTTTCCACACTATGCTTTATACAGTAATCTTAATATTCTCTGTTTTGTTTTCCTGTGTTGCACTAAATGATGACATGCTTAAAAGAAAATCAATCTTGATTAAGATCCCAGGTTTTGCAATTCTGCCATCACCTTCTTCTCAAGGAACACGTTTAATTTGTGACAAATCTTTTTTAAAACTTTCAAATCAATCCTCTAAAGTTCAGATAAAGATAATAGAAACTTGGCAGTTCTAATACACTGAAACTACTATACCTTGGCCTGAAACATTAGGTGAGACCTGAACAACTTCTTTGTTAGATTAAAAGTAATGTAGTAAACAAGCTGCTTTGTTACAGAATGTGAGGAGAGCAGGGGATACTTCCCAACTGGGAACCCATAGGCTTCTGCATGAATGCAATGCTGAGAAGCACTAATATTCAGTTTCATGAAAGGTTTCTCTGTGGGAACCACTAACACAGCCAGTTCAAACTCCTCCTGTTAAAAACTGCTTCATGGCAGACAGGATAAGAGCAGTGAGAACGTGGCTCTTATCCGCACCCAAAAATGACTCCTCACCGAATGTTACCTTACTTTGGCAGCTGCACCAATGCACAGTTGTGCTGACTAGCTAGTGTGGAGCAAGATAACACACATTCACATGGGAAAGAGGAAAAACGTAGAGACAGCAGCATCAAGCCTAGAGTGGGCATCTCCTCCCTTCACCTACTTTTGCATCTCCTGCATCAAATGCAAACTTGCTGCCCTCCAGTTTTCTTACCAGCTTACTGCTTCTTTTGTCCCCTCACTCCACTATTCAAACCCTACAGTGTACTAAAATTTCTTTTCCCTCTGCACCTCTTACTTCCAAAAGTCTCCAGTGCTGACACCTGTTCTTGCAGCCAACTCTAACTTAAAACACTACTGTTGCCCTCTCTCTTCAGTTCTCTCTTCTAAACCTGGGTCTTTACATCACACACCACAACAATATATCTCCCATTTCCTCTTCTACCAGATTCCATTTTCTTCCCTGTATACGAATATTCTGAGCAAGCTCTTCCATTCACTCTACACCCTGGCTGCAAAGCTCTGGCAACAAAATGTACTTCTCCTCCCAGATCCTCCTCTTCAGCACCCTCTGAACAGCACCACGGGCATTAAGTTGTGGCTCTTTACAATCTCCCCATCAATCCACTACAGACAGTATTTGCAAATTCAGCAGCAGCCTTTTTCTGAAATGCTTTTTCCTCATTCTCAATTTAATTCCAATTTATCAGAGTCACATAATTTCTGTGGAAATCTCCCTTCTAGTTTCATTGGTACCATATTTAGTTATCCTCCTGCTTGCAAAGACTGCAATCAATGCATTTCTTTGCAGTTTCAAACCGCTCTTTTATTTCTGCAGTAGGCAGTCTTTGGCTCTTTCCTCTTATTCTGCACTACACCCTCTGTATTTCCAACTTCAGAGCCTACAATGTAAGCTGTAAAACTCTACCGGCTTCCCAAGTCCACAATCTCAGTGTGTTCCTCTTTTGCTTTCCATCCTAAATTTAGGATACTACATTGCCCATTAACTCCCTACATAAAAGGGGTCTCAAATACTTTGCTACTATTACTGAAACCTTAATTCAATATCCCTCTTTTACTTTAACTACCTGGCTCCTGCCTTGTAGTGTTCCAGTCCATCGAAAGCAACGAAGAGCAGGCATTTCAAAGGAGTATTTCAGATCTTGCAGTTATCAGATGTGAGGTGAACAAACACCTTTACTAGCTTCAACCAACCCTCTAACGGTCAAAGACCAACGAAGCATGAGCTTTTGCCCTTGCAAAACTGGAGTGCATTGCAGGTTCACGCTATCTACAGAAAAACAGAAGTCTCAGTGGAGTTTCTTCAGAGCCTCTTTTATGTCTGCTATATCTGTTTTGAGAGTGACTATCATACACAACTTAGATCAGCGAAGCCTGGATCTGTACAGCTTACATAGCAAGCAATAGTTTTTCATCATGTTTTATGCATTTTATCTTTAGATTTGATGTTTATTTGGTTGCCAGTATGGATTCAGCAAAGGTCTTGAGTTATCTGCAAACTGACTCATCTTCCTTTTTGGGCACTTCACTTCCCTAAGTTACTGACAGATGACATTTTTTAGTCAGAATCCAAGGTTTGTGTGCTGCAGAGATTTTGCTATCTAAATAGATTACACAAGATGAACTGATGAAGGAGAGCATCAGAGTAAGAACATCACACTGGTACTTCTTTATATGGATACTCATGCTCCAGGTCCCATAACTTGCTCAAGTCCAAAGCAACATCCCAGGACTAAAAATAGTTTAAAAATTCTGAATAGTAAGTTTTCAGCTCTGCTTGTTTTGGGGCTTCAAAATTTTTATTGTTTGGCATTTCCTACAAAATAAGAATTTGCATTTCCAGCCAGGTACATCAAGTACCTTGTGGCATTGACTACTCCTTAAATTACTGTAAAGTGTCTAGCAAATCACAAACAGTAACAAACAAGCAATGACTTGCAAACAACAGGTCACATAGTGCTTGGTCCAAACCCCCCATACAGACAACAAAAAGACAGACATTTGCTCCAAGCTCTGAATCGGAGCTGTATCCTATTGGTTTTGGTCCAAGAGGTGTCCCATAGCATTTTCTTGGCAGACAAGAGGCTGCTAGAGCATAAAGCAAGGCAAAATCAGCTGTATGTCCTCTACTGTCTGTGCCAGGGTGACACAGAAAGCCGGATCAGGCATTATTATTCCTCTTGTATTCATACTGGGAAAGGACAGAGGGATGGTCTCTTCCCCCAGCAGCTCTGCTCAGTTACACCTATTGGAAGCAGCAGCTGGCCAGGTATCTCTACATTGCAGCACAAGTCAGAACTACTCCCACACCCAGGAAAAGCCAACACCACCGGTGTTATCTCAAAAATAATTGTATTATCATTCATAATATTATTTATCATTCTATTTAAATTAATATTTGAATTAAATTAAAATATTTTCTAATTTATATTAATAATACAATAGATAAAGCTGAATTACTGGATAGATTATTCAGGCAAGTAAGCAGAAAGGCATACTTATGAGCAATTCAAGGACTGCAGCAATTTCTAAGCAATGTTTTTGGCAAAGAAACAGGAAAGTGAACCTTCAGGTTCAGAAATCCAGCTGGATTAAGAGGCGGGATGTCCATCTGTCACAAGTGCATCCCGAGTATTCTTTTTCCCTGGCAAATACACAATGCATATTCCTATACCACAACTAAAAGTGAGATAACTTTGCAGCCCCACAGCCCAGACAATCTTGCTCATAAAAGTCAAACACATACACCAGCTAAACGTTTCTCCTAAATAATGAATCGCTTGGCCACATCAACTACAGTCATCTTTTGCATCAAAGGAAACTGAATCCTGCTAGTCACCGTAAAATACCCTCCTGTTAATCCCACGGCAATTGCACAACAGATCAGCATGCTTGTGATGGACAACTCAAACACCAAAACAAAGCTTGTAAAGGGAAGAAAGGAAAAAACTCCTCACACATTTAAAATAAATTAGTGTTAAACAGAGAATGGTTTTTCAGAACAATCAAACATCGAGAGAACGGCTGGTTTAACAGCAGAAGATGCAATTAATGGGCCAATGGAAAAACAGTTGAAACTTTGATGGCAGAGTTCAACTACATCTGGATTAATTTTTTTCTGTGCCGTATTCATGTATTTTCCTTTTTCAGCTGCAATACAACACTACCGTTTAGTGGTCAGACACACAAAGTGCAGACTCCAGCAGCCCTCCTGTATTTTTTGTCCAAACAGGTGGCAACTATTTTAACAGTAAATAGCGTGCTCACATAATCCTAAGAACCAGGAAATTAATATTACTCTAATTTCTGATTGCTAAGTAAAATAAAATTTCTTTGAATTTAGGTGCTTTAAAGCCTTGTCAGAGGTACTAAAATAGTTTCAAAGACTAGGGAAGTAAAACAGAAACATTTGCAAGTTATTACCGTGAAAAACATGATACTATCTCACACAACTCTGGGGCCATCTGTTGTAATGTATTTCAGAATGTAGATGTACAAGGGAAACAATTTACACAGCTATAGAAGCTGTCTTTTGCTGGAAAAGATAAATGTAGTACCATGCCCCTGTGAGTTATTTATTTCATGATTATTACTGAATTCTACCGTTAAATACTCAGGAACAGAAAAATTAAGCACAGAATACGTTGCCCATGATCTGCTGAGTGAGGAATCCTAAGGAAGCTTGTTCATCCACTTATCTGTGTCAAGATGGTGTTTACTTTTACTTATTTGCCATTCAAATCATTGTACTCCTGCAACTGGGCTTGAACAAAAGCTGCTGGTTTCAGAGTAGTCTCTTATAGTATCTTAAGCACTTGTCAGTGTGTTCTTCAAAAAGCAGTGACACTTGAGAGCTCGTTGGCTGAAGAAGGCCTTTGTATGACAAAACCTCTTATGAACAAAAAACTTACAATTCGAGGCCATGTAGTAGAAAACCCAAGTGGCTTTTCGATCATCAATCATGTCACAAGAGAAAATGCTATTTTTTTTCATTGGTTGGGATATTACTTTTTAGAATACCATGCCAGATATATCCAAAAATGAAAATCCACAGCTTTGTTATGTTTGCAATCAACAGCAGAGCACTGGACTAGATTCTCACATTGATGTGTAAAGTTTCTAAAATAAGCAAGAACAATCAATCATGAATTTTCATTGTTCATATTTCATGACAAATTTTAGCTGATGATTTAATCCTATCCTTCTAGTTGTTTAGAGCAGGTAAACGAGGCGGCAGAGACTGGCTACGTGAAATGAATTCATTCAGAAGAAAAATGCAGTCAGGTGACAATTTCTGGGAATTATAATTACAGGTTTGGAGTTAAGAAGGAAATGTCTTTTTAAAGTACAGATAAAAATATTTCTCAGGGTAAGCTTCTAGTGCTAGATGAAATTAAACATTGTACTCAGTCATGCTCACTGTGTTTAATAAATGCATTATATTGGCCCATTTCCTCACAAGGCAATTAGTGGGTCTGAAGTAGTTTTAATGTATTTCCTCCCAAATCTTGCAAACTTGGATTTCATTCATAAGTCTCAAAAATAAGGTGCACATGATCAATTTTTCTCAAAATCTGCTTTTTCCAAATACTTGCAGACCAGTAAAGCCTTCTGGTTGCAATTTCTTCTTGAATTCAATACAATTTTTCAACCAAAGGTACTCTCATCATTTTACCTGAGAGTGTGCAAGACTGTTATTTCCACTTTCAATTAAAAGATCTATCAAACACATGCTATATGGCAAGTATGAGTCCTTGAATTAACTCTTAGAGCAGAAGCACTCGATTCATTTTTCACCACAGTCTACTATGCATTTTTCTAGAGGTCTGCTTATTTTTGCCAAGTTCTGCTCAGCAGGAAGCTATAAAGCTGGGTCCTGCTCCGCTTGGCCGGCCAGATGCTGCTCTCTACCTTCCCAGCTGGGAATTGTGGCAGCAAGCTGCAATCACTTTTTGAGACACTGGGAGATCACGCGGTCTTCCCTTGGACGCTGCAGGAGACATGATTATCTGGGAATTGGTCTGAATAAAATTTACTAGTTGTCTGGATCCAAATCCAGATGGAAATCTTTGATTTATAATTTTGCTTTAGATACTGCAAATCCCTCTATAACAGAAATTGTATTATA
Organism: Aquila spilogaster; assembly: GCA_024606505.1. Lineage (NCBI taxonomy): Eukaryota > Metazoa > Chordata > Aves > Accipitriformes > Accipitridae > Aquila > Aquila spilogaster. Next base: position 2,264,548 of record JANHGO010000041.1, on the reverse strand, counting down.
TACATCACTGATTGATACACAAAAAGGTCAAAGATATAGTCTATGCACCATTATGAAAGAACCCAAGTTAGAGACTAACAAGTCATCAGGTCCACCTGGTGGCATTCAAGGAGGCAGTTTCATGGAAAGCCTCCTAGAAACAAAGATTTCCTTTCATTTGGACTGCTCTTTGGATTCAGAGCAACCTGCCTCACAGTCTGTCTTTCTCAAATGTGGGAATATTTCTGGCTTTCTTTTTCTTGTGAAAGAGAGAGAGAGTGTGCACTGCAGCAGCAGGTAGAAACATGGAATTTGTAAGAGTTATTAATATCTGAACTGGACCTATGACACCTTGGGCCTGCAGTAGAACCAGATTTCAACCAGTGATTCAAGTAGCAGATGGACTGTGCAATAACATATAGCTACCTAAACACATTTAGAGATGGGAGACTTATTTGTCCTTCTTTGAAAGCATTTCACTTCCAAAATCCCAGTGCTACAATGCAGGCATCACCTTATTGTCCATGTCACAATGTTCTCATGTTAGCTTACTGACTAATGGTGGACTCTGGTGATAAAGCTGTAAACTGCATTTCTTTCAGGCATAATCATTAATAAAAAGCATGCGGGACAGCACTCCATCGTATACTGACTGGAACGTAACTGAGATGTATGATGCCGTTTGGTTAGATACACATGCTAAGTTAAGGCTCAGCATGCAACACTGAAAAAGAGCGACATGGTTGACTTCTAAAAAAAAGGAGGAAAAGGGAAAACAGATGTCAAGGTTTCAACAAGTCATTGCACACTGCAGCTGGAACCAGTACAAAACCAACACAAGTATGCTGATAATGTAGCATTTCATGTAACAATAAGGGCAATAAAATAGCAGAAAATGCAAAACGTTGAACGGCTAAACACCTTCTTCAAATTCCAGAGGGTCAGTTGGGCTGAACAATAATAGTAATCCTTTCAATAACCAGATCAAATGATTCAACTATTACAGCTCTTTATGCTCAAGAAAAGTGAAAATTGAGAGATTCCACTTCTTCTAAGTGCAAAATATGGACAACAAATCTAAAGTCCATTCCAACCAGACATTCAGACGCACGCTATCTCGTCACCATCACTCTTGAAACTATTTGGCAATAGTTTCCATTATTACAGCAGATGTTAACAAGATGGATAGAAAACATGTTAAATAAACATTAATATTAATAGATAAGTATTTATCTAGCAAAGCCACTGTTCAAATTCTATACTTCCCCACAAGCATTTCTTGGGAAATTAATCAGAGAATTTGTCTTGCTAGTAACTACTATAAATTCAAGGTACTTCCATTAACAAAGACAGCGTCCTTCAGAAAAATTACTAAGCAACGTAAACAGGGTCTACATGTGTAATCCGTAACTGGACTGGTGGAGTGAATCTTGTAACTGGAAAGCCATTCTCACTGGGCTTTGCCTCCTTAGGACAGAGCAGCAAAGGTAGGAAATGTGCAGAGAGAATCTAACTTACAAAAATTTACAACGTGAAAGAGTTCAAAAGCTTAAGGATGAAGAAAGAGCAGACACAAGCAATAATCACAAAAATCTGGAATTTTAAGCCCAGCTCTGTGGAAGAGACACCTCAGTCAGAACAGTGTCTCCACTATGCAGGCAGGCTGGTTACAACCGTTAAGATTTCTGAAGCAAGCTGAACATAAAGATTGCTTTCTCATGTAAATGCTTCTTATTGGAACACAGACTATCGCTTGTGAGTCTTCGGTACAGCAAGTTCTGCGACATTACTAAATCTAGCAAGTAAAAAACGAGCAGAGTTTACAAATCCATGAATATGACGTGAACCATCCAGATTAGAGCTGACATCAAAGCAAGCAAGCAAGCAAAAAACTCAGATTGACACTTGGGAAAAGGCTTTTACAAGCAGTGATAGAGTCACAACTGACTACTCAAAGATTTGAGAATTAAAACGAAACCCACTAAGAGGTAGCTAAACAAAAAGGTGCAGTCAGTTAAAGTTGCAAATAAATCCAGGCCAGCAAAACAGAGCAAATTAACGTAGCAATGGGAGGTGAAGAGGCGCTTTCTCAAGCACATCAGAAAGTTCTAGCATGATGATGCAGAAAACAATTCCTTCAAAATCCCTTCTATTTTGCTAGAAAAGCTTTTTTTAATATTTAAACTGTAATCTTAATCTCAGCTGTGAACTGTGAAAGGAGGTATTTTAGTAAGAACAGATATCCAGAGTTGTTAATTTTAAGATTAAAATTATTAGAATATACTGGTGCCAATACCAGTATCATTAAAATAAACTTGTTGCCTAAGAAAATGTAAAGGAAAATTTTTGGCTGCCATACAACCCTCTTGCATTCATCACTGACCCGACAGCTGCATATTTATAGATTCCACAAGCGAAGAGTGTTGCATTCATGCTTAATTACTAGAAAGTTCATCCTCATCTGTGCACCTTTAGGGTGACTTATTTTAAGCTGTAGCATAGCTTAGAGGAAACATATGGCGATGTAATAAGTGCCAAAGGAATTTGGAAGTGTTTTGATTCTTTTTGACACAACAAGATATATCAAACTGACACCCTGATGCAGAGGCACATTTCTGCTGGCAGTGCAGCATCGCTTACATGCAACAGTCGTACCAAAAATATTTGCCAGATGCGCTTGGAAATGATATGCAATTTAACACACATTTGAAGAAGAACTGACTCAAAAACCAAATGAAATCAAAAAGATGAAGCAATCTGTGCTCAGGCACTGCAGCCCCAAAACTTGTAGAACTGGAGGCCCAGAAGTCCAGGAAACCATTCGGCACTTTGGCTGTTCCTTACACAACTTCCCAATCTTTTGACTTGTATCACCTGTGTTCTGATTCTACTGCCTATAATGAACTCAAACTTCATAGCCTTCAGCTAAAAATCCTTTACTTCTGAGATCCAACATCTTTTAGGGAATGATGCGATAAAGAAACATGAAAGAAGTCAGGCTACGAAACGTAGGAGAATTTAGCGCGTTTGCAATTCAGGAGGCTGCTAGGCGCAGGTAAGTTTGAGAGAGAAAGATACAGGAACAGAAAACAGCACCGTGTTGGGAAGGGAAATGTGCACCAAAAGCCATTTCACCTGTGATAACGCCCTGTTGTGTTTCTGAATTTCCTTTTCACTCACTGATGCTTTTCTGCAGAACAAAGGGCCAGATCCCCGGGAGGACAGCTGATCTCCACACCGCACCCAGGTTCAGGGTTTGCATCCAGAACAATTCAGGAAACTGAGTTAAATCCACATACATTTCTCTGCGTATCCCATGTGTATCACTATCAACAGATCTAAAGATCCTGGGATACAATTTGTAACTGCCAACATAATGAACCAGAAAATGTTTGACCTATAAGAAAAAAAAACAGATGAAGGTTTGTCCAAGCTGGTTATCCCTCCGAAGTTTAGGTATGTCTGTGAAACGTCATAGCCTGAATCTCTCTGCTGTGCTTGCATATGGTTTTGTTGTCAGTGGGTTTGGGGATTTTTTTTGTTAACCGAGAAACTGAAATAACTGGGTTGCCACTTCAGAAGTAAAGAGAGAGAAAAAGGAAGTAACTTAACCACCTGAGAGCAAAGATGGAGCTGTGGATACACTAACTGCTGAAGCTGGGTCATTTGTGCAGAATTAAAAAAAAAAAAAAAAATAAAATTACCAAGTCAGACAAAAGCAGCAAGAAGGAACCGACTACACAGCCCACAGATGGTGACACACTCTAATGGGGATGGAAGTAATTATGAGCCAGTCTTAGTCCTGGGACTCTTCAAGGAGTCCTTGAATGATATTCAGAAACATTAGGCACGTGACAGGGGATAAGCACTCTCACTTATATTAACAGCAAGGCTCCAATTACTCTGACTGGCTTCATTAGTTTGGAAGTGTTAATTACTTCCAGCAAGTGCAGGTAATGCTTCAGAAAAAATATGAGATGCTTTTCTTTCTTAAGAGATACTGCAGCAACAACTTGATATTGGAATCCAAAGTTTAAGTCTTTCTGTTGCTTAAAAGAAAACCTGAAAAGTGGGAATATGAACACAGAAAAATCAGTTTCACAGCCATGCTTGCAGAGCTCTGCCAAGTGCATAACTGTTCAAGGGTGCTCTGCATAGTTACTCTTCACAATGTATGTTAGGCAGCAATGTATATGAGATGCATTTGTTTTGTATTAACTACATAATTACAATTTTCTAGCAAATTTATAACAGGCAACAGACTCACTTAGCCAAAAATACCTCAAACATACACCCTTACTTGAGCCTTCCCCATCATTTAAAATCAAGTTAACCCTTTCAATCCCCAAAGATACTTCTTTCCATCCCTTTGCATTTTTATAGAGGTAGTTACTTTGCCTTTTGTTCAAGATGATTAGCCTCTAGTATAATCCTTCTTTGCAGAAGCCAAGAGACTGGGGGCATGTTTTCCCTTCTTGTACTAAAAATTAACCTGAAAGCATACAAAATTCTTTTTATCTACTTCAGAGCAGTAACTTGGTATAGGAATAACCTACAAGGACCCAGAATAAGCTCTCAGTAGGAGCCAGAGAGTTTAGCACCAGCAGCGATGCATCTGTATAAGGCCAGTGTTAGGACTTGGAAAGGTGTTTTATAGGTCTTTTTAACTGGCAATGTCTGATTTGGGCATAGTGTAGGTATTAATATTCCTTTAAAACTAAGTTATAATAAATTGTATTTGTTCTCTCCTGCTGTTATACACAGCGGAAATGTATTCATAAAAGTTAACTTCAAGAACAGAAAGTTCTTCGATGGAAAAAGATTTTTCAAAAAGGTGGGTCAGAGCAAGAGCAAAACTTTAAGCACTTTGAATTACCTTCAAGGGGTATCTCACTGCTGACAGGCTGTCCTGGTTTTGGCTGGGATAGTTAATTTTCTTTCTGGTAGCTGGTATAGTGCTGTGTTTTGGATTCAGTATGAGAAGAACGTTGATAACACACTGATGTTTTCAGTTGTTGCTAAGTGCTGTTTATACCAAGTCAAGGATTTTTCAGCTTCTCATGCCCAGCCAGCAAGAAGCTGGAGGGGCACAAGAAGTTGGCACAGGACACAGCCGGGACAGCTGACCCAAACTGGCCAAAGGGGTATTCCATACCATGTGACGTCCCATCTAGTATAGGAACTGGGGGGAGTGGG
>JANHGO010000041.1:2230231-2259273 GCA_024606505.1 Aquila spilogaster | reverse complement strand
ATAGAATCATAACATCATAGAACCATAGAACCATAGACTCATAGAATCATAGAATGGCCTGGGTTGAAAAGGACCATAATTATCATTAAGTTTCAACCCCCTGCTATGTGCAGGGTCACCAAGCACCAGACCAGCCCCAGGCAGCAGCTCTGTCAGCAGAAGGCCCCTGCCCTGCCCTGCTGGGGGGCTCCTTCCCCCCACACGTCTCCCTGCAGTGCCATGGGCAGCTCCCCGGGCAGGCTGAGTGCTGAGCCTGGCAGGCGGCAGAGTCCCTACCCTGGCACACAGCCCCTGGGGCTCAGCAGGGACCCTGCTCCCAGAGCAGCACCAGAGCCAGGTCGCGCTCATGGTGTGGAACCTCCGAGGTGCAAAGAAGAAAGAGGAGCAGTGAAGCTGGCGCTGACCAGCCAGTTTCAGGGGAAACACACAGCCAAAGCTCCAGCACAAGGCTCAGGTCGAGCTCAGGCAGTGGAACCTCAGTGGCTCAGAAAACAAGGAGCAGTGAAGCCGGTGCTGACCAGCCAGTTTCAGGGCAAACTCACCGCCAAAGGAAAAGCATCAGAAATGCATCCAGCACAGTCAATGAAAGCTCAGAGGGGTAAAGAAGAGGAAAGAGGAGCGGTGAAGCCTGCACTGACAAGCCAGTTCCTGGGCAAATACACAGCCAAAGCTCCAGCACTAGAGGCAGGTCGAGCCTGGGCACTGGAATCTGAGAGCCTCAGAGGAGAGGGACGAGGAGCAGAGAAAGTCTTCTGTGATGGCAGAGAGCTGGAGACAAACACAGAGAAGCTGAGAGGCCCTCATGGAGACCAGGCTCCAATGGTAATACCCAAAATAGTGATTGAATCACCATCAAGCTCTGAGCACAGTCTGCCTGAGGAGCCCATCTATGACACCTCCCTTTTGATGTCACCACCACGCATCCACAAGCGCCGATGATCCCGAGAGAGGCCACAAAATAGGTGTGTGATTCCTATCCGTATCATTCCGGGGTGCCATCTCCCTGTAGGAAAGCAGAGGTGGAGGAACAGTGGGGACTCTCCCAAGACCCCTTGGCTCTGAGGGATGAGATGGCTACATTCCCTGCGGCCTTGGGCTGGTGCATCACCAGAGGCGAGTTCTTCCTTCTCCAATATCATGCTCTCTTCTGTTGACACACCCAACACACCAAGGCCCATGATTTGGCAGCATTTGGAAGGCCCAGCTAAGCGTGAGGCTGCTCTGGGCCGGAGAGGAGACTTTCTTTCCAGCTCATTGCTCCTCTAGGTCCCTGGTGGGAAGAGAAGGGCTCTGGGGGTGGGGGTGGCATAGCTCAGGAGCAAAACGCTGCAGCTGGACACCTTCTAGGGAAGAGGAAGAGAGACGGAGTGAAATGGCTGCCCTGCCTTCAGTGTCCTCACCTGAAGCCTTCGACGGGGCCTGCGTGTGGGCAAACTGCTCCCCAAACCTGCGCTATTGTTTGAGAAGAGTTCCTCTTCTTTTACAGGAAACTGTCGGACTGTGGGAATACAGGAAAGACCATCAGAGTAGACACTGTGGAGCAAGAGAAACAGCATGTGAAAGCAAGGCTGAGAACCAAGGATATCTCCAGAAGAAGAGAAAAGCAAAAGGAACAGCTCTGACTGGATAAGCGCCTGCATGCATGCTTAAGGAGCGTTTGTGGAATACTTTGTTGGCGTGTAAAGGCGGGTGGGAAAGCTGTTAAGGTGGATGGGAAAGCTAAAAAATGGAAACCTATGAATGTGTATAAGTGATATGAGAATCTATAATAAATAATTTGGGTCATTCACATCTGAGTCCGTGCCTGGTGTCGCATTTGACCACCTGGAAAGAGGTGGAGGAAAAAAAACAAAACAGAGGTCTTGCAAAAGATGGTGGAGTTTTCATTTCTTCCCAGTGCTCTTTCATGGGAATGAAGAGGAAGGCTTTCACACCCGGGCAGTGTGAAACTGTGTGGAGCCAGCCCAACACACGGATGGAAGCGGGGCTGTCTCAGTGCTGTCTGCAGTGCGGAGGGGCAGAGAGCTCTGAACCCCGTGATCCTGTGGGCCTGACAGCACGTGGCTGTGATGTGAGCCATCAGGAGGCACTCGTGCATGGTTTTCCTTTTAACATCAGTTGGACAGCCTGCTCCTAATAATTTGTGGTGGTGAATGGAGTTAAATCCAGCTGGCGACCTCTCACAAGTGGTGTTCCCCAGGGCTCAGTGCTGGGGCCTGTCCTCTTCAATATCTTTATGGATGACCTGGATGAGGGCATTGAGTGCACTCTAAGTAAGTCTGAAGATGACACCAAGCTGGGAGGAAGTTTCGATCGCCTGGGGGAAGGAAGGCCCTTCAGACAGATCTGGACAGGCTGGATCAATGGGCTGAAGCCAATGGGATGAAGTTCAACAAGACCAAGTGCCAGAACCTGCACTTTGGTCACAGCAACCCCAGGCAACGCTACAGGCTTAGAGCAGAGTGGTTGGAAGACCGTGTGGAAGAAACAGACCTGAGGCTGTTGGTTGACTCTCAGCTAAACATGAGCCAGCAGTGTGCCCAGGAAGGCCAATGGCATCCTGGCTTGTATCAGAAATAGTGTTACCAGCAGGAGCAGGGAGGTGATCATCTTCCTCTACCCAGATCTGGTGAGGACGCACCTTGAGTACTATGTTCGGTTTTGGGCCCCTCACTATAAGAAAGTCACTGAAGCCCTGGAGTGTGTTCAGAGAAGGGCAATGAAGCTGTGAGGCACAAGTCTTAGAGGAAGCAGCTGAGGGAACTAGGATTGTTTAGTCTGGAGAAGAGGAGGCTCAAGGGAGGCCTTATCACTCTCTACAACTGCCTGAAGGGAGGTCGTAGCAAGGTGGGGATCAGCGTCTTCTCCCAGGTAACAGCAATTGGACAAGAGGGATTGGCCTCAAGTTGTGCCAGGAAAGATTCAGGTTAGGTATTAGGAAAAATTTCTTCTCCAAAAGAGTGGTCAGGCCCTGGAATGGGCTGCCCAGGGAAGTGGTGGAGTCACCATCCCTGGAAGGGTTCAAGAAATGTTTAGATGTTGTACTAAGGGACATGGCTTTCTGAGGAAATATTGGTTGTAGGTAGATGGTTGGTTTAGATGATCTTGAAGGTCTTTTCCAACCTTGGTGATTCTGTGATCATTTCCTTAAAATGCTTTTTTTTTTTTTTTAAATCTAATTATAAGGGATAAGTAGCCTTTATATAGGTAAAGAAGCAACAAACTCCTGCAAGTGGTTATGAGCCTGCTCACAAGCAGAAAAGAACACTTAAAATCCCAACCTCAGGTTGTGTCACTAGTATGCAAAACTGGAAGAAAAATGAAGAACAAAGTGCATTGTGTGCCCAGGATTTACAGGAGACAATACTCACCTTCACTGACTCCTCTCAGTTTTGCCTATGCCCTGTGACCAAATTCCTCACCATCATTACCTGGACATCAAACTGCAGAGCTGCCTGTCTTGATTCCCTTTAGTTTCTGAAGTTAAACTATCCTCATCTCTGCATTAAGAGTGGTATTTGGCTCACCTGCTTGTGGAAGCTTCAGTCCAGAGTGGGGCCAGAGGCTCTGTACCCTCCTGAATCTCCTGCCCCAGTAGGATATATGGCAGTCCAGCTCCAAACACTTCTTCCTTGCTTCAGGAAGTGGAACCACATCATGCACATGTTGGAAAGGACTCCCTCTGTTGCCTCCCTGAAGCTCTGAGCTTACTTGCCAGCATGAAGTCAAAGCCATCTTAAGAGTATTAAAAATACATATTGAGTCCATTGCACTACATAGAACACTAAAAACTCAAGCTGGTTATGGAAAGACATGCTGTTTTAATACTGGGGCTTGTACTTTTATTATTTAAATGAACAAATAATAACCTGTGTGAGAGAACAAAAAAAACCACCAGCCTTGTGGAACGATACTCTGCTGTGTCTCCATGTCTGTTCTTTAAGTCTCTTATGTTCCACTAACAGAAATAAAAGATTTAGCCCAAACTCAGCTACGGAAAAATTAGTCCACTTTATCATACATTTACCTCACTAACAGGAAATTCTTTCTCTTGCTAACAGCACTAACAGCAAAATCCAGTTACTTTTACTGTTGGCACACTGTATGCAAGGGAATGTGCAGCCACATTTTACATGCAGGGAAGCCATGCAACTCTGTAGCACTGAAATTACTATATGCTTTTGGCACCCTGACCACAACAGGTGAGAATGAGATTTCCCAGGATAGCTATGCATTTTCTCCTTCATTTTGCTGGTATTTTTCAATTTTGCAAAAATGCTACAAAATCCATATCCTTCAGTATTAGATACTTATTATTTAATAATAATAATGATGTATTACTGTGTAATTCCATCGTTAGTCCATTAAATCTTCTTCTCAGCACAAACCCTCCATTCCAACGACTGCTTACTTTCTCGATGCAGTCTCAGCTGCAGTATGACACATAAATGTTTCCATGGAGATGACAAATGAATATCATCCCTGTTGCAATGAGCTTCTGATTTCATCTTGAACCATTAGCTCTCAAACCACAGCTTATTCATTATTCATTTGCAGTAAGGAAATGGCTGAAACCCAGAGCATTACAGCAGATTAGAATCTGTGCATGCAGTCCAGGAGTGCATTTGTTACCATACAAAATGAACAAAACTCCCTGGGATTAAAATAACGATTCTAAAAGCTGTCCTAAAGGCCTACAGAGTTTTTCCCCTCAATTAATAGCATGCATACAGAAAGTACATGAATTAACATCTATCTTAGATATTCAGACAGGAAAGGGACTTTCCAAAGGAAAAAACAGTAGATTATATATTCAACTATTTTTCTTTTTTTTTCTTTTTTTTACACCATAAGAACAACACTAAGTGCTTTTCAGAAACTCGAGATCAGGCACAAACATATCCTTAAAATTTTGACCTACATAGCTCAGTAAGAACCTGTATATTTTTGTATTTTCGGACTGCTCTACACTACAAAACCAGTACATGATTCCCGTTAAGAAAATGCCTTCCTTTTATCTGACATGTGATTATAGCTTTGAGAAAATCTAAGCGAGAGGGAGAAAAACACTTTCAGTCCTCTTGTAACCAAAAACCTTCACAGTTACAGCAGTTATTTTTAAAAAAGGAATTTAAAGCTTATGAGCTTTCCACTCTGTAAGAATAAATGTCTACGTTTGCCTATTCAGCTTAGAGGAATATTTATTCTTCTAAATTTAACTAAATTAAAGGAAATGCAGTTTTAAGATAGCCGTTACATTAACATACAGTATTGGTGCATTCCTTCACCTGAAGACATTTTTTAAGCCTTAAAGTCCTGGGCTAAAAGGAGAAAAGCAAATGCAGTTAATTACTACAAGTAGCAACTTCTCAAAGATATTTTCTTTTGTCCGTGAGCATGAGAACTTCAAATCCACGCTAATTCAAAGAATATTTATTAAAGAATATGTCTTAAATGCTGGCTTAAGACTGGTCTCCTTAGAAGGAAGGAGTCTGTGACCAGTGCTTGAAAGACGCAGCAGACACACATGCACTGCAGCAGTGTCACTTCATTCTTATTGGCTGTTTGTTAGCTGTCATTACTGGTATCAGCATTCAAATTTAATGAAATTATAGCAGGGAAGAATTTCTCCCCACTTCTGACTCTGAAAGTGTTTATATGTACATGACCTGAACTACTTTGGATGAAAGTTATCATGCATCTGATCCAGGGAAACAAAACAGGACATGTGTAAGTGGGACGTCCTTCACACTTGCCCTGGTTAATACTGTCCATGCTCCTGCTGTTTGAGCACTTGAGTTGTCCTGGGAAAATCATGTCAATTAGAGTAAGTTATAACCAATTACATGTCTCATCATTTGAATTACTGTCCATTAAGAAGTGACCTGAGTTTACAGAACCCATTTCATTCCCCTAATGGGCTTAATACTAGAGTGACAAGAGGTCAAAGGGTAACAAGAAAGGATGAACAGAGATTACTTTGTTACGTGGAAAGGGAACAATGAGCAAGCAGCTCATTTGTTCCACTAAAACTACATGCCAGTTTCAAACTAATGTTATTTTATCTACTTTCTCAGACTGCCATGAAGCGGGAGTGACTACATGCTCCACTGCACAAGCAGCCATCTCCATAAAGTCTCTTCCTGTCTCACAGATGAGGCTTTATCCAAGCATAACACAGAGATGAGATAAAGCAAGCAATAAAGGCCAACTCTTATTTATGTCAAGAAATGCAGGGCCTAGACAAAACAGTGAGCTCTTCCTGTGCAGGTTTCTTCTCATGGAGTAGCACTTCTATTAAATGACCTTTTTCTGCAGAAACACCAACTTGTCATGGTCCTTTGTTGTTGCAGATGGGGATGGGGGAGAGGAGAAAATGACTGCAATCTTTTTCAACCTCTGAGAATTTAATCCACAATATTTAATTTAGGGAGTTTTTCCACTCTACATTCAAAATAGATGCTGTGATTTAATCTATTCATTATTGTAATTTACAGTAGTTAAGGTCTGGAACTGCCTCAGGTTTTAAGTGCGACATTTGGGACATGGGCTGTCAGAAAATGGATTTTCAGACCAAACTCTTTTCTTATTTGGCATAAAATGTGAAATGCTCTCTCTTCATCGTGCTCTTCATTTGTCTCTGAGCACAGATACATAATGAACACTACTGCATGTTCTCACAAGCACAAATTGTAACTTTCTTAGGAAATAAAAACAACAGGCAGATAGACAAAAAATTGAAACCTTTCACTATGGCACAGTCCAGCATTCAGCCAGACAACTGACAACGCATGTGCTCTTTTCCCTTGATAAGAAAAACAAGAGATTTCAGGATGGAACAAGGTGTTCCAGACCCGATGTCGCTGTGTACTTTTTTTGTAACTGTCACAGATGAGTACACAAAAGACACTTTTGGTCATGATCCTTTCTGGAGCTAAAATGACTACTGTGAACACCAACTGTAGAGCACACAGTATCTTTTGGAACATGATGTGTTACTAAGTGTTATGTTTGCAAATCCCTGTTTAATCTTCCTTTCTCTTTGCTTGCATTCATGTAATTTGACAAACTTGTCACCAGGTGCCTACCTCCTACAGTCCTTACATTTCCCAACTGGATATGGAGAAATAACTCCTTAAGCAGACAATCCAAGACAGTTTGAATCCAATAAGAAGTGAGGAAACATGATTCTTCAGTGGAAAAATCACTGTGGCTATCCTGCTTCACTCAGTGCAGAAGCAAGCCTTGCTGTCTGACAACTTACTCCAGTTTTACTTGCAATTAGATGCTGCCATCCACAATATACAAGACCTTTGGAAATCTGCAGCTCCCATCTGATTGAATGAACACTAACGAATGTGCAATACTGTTATAATGTTTCAAATACTTTACAGCATTAAAAAATCTGCAGTTTGAGATAATGTCTATGGGAAAACAAAAAGCCATGTATTTATCCAACTTACCATTCTTGAAGTGACAGCAAAGTTTGAAAATCAGTCCTAAAGTCCAAGACTAGAAGCTGACATACCGGAAGGGCTGATGAGTAGCCTGAATAGACTAATTAATGTACTGAGTCCTAATGGGGAGCAAAGATTCATTCCTGTGTAGGATTTAGACAGAATAGATTTAACCCTTAGGCCTAAGAGTGCACTATTCTAGGTTCTTTTCCAAGCTCGATTTCAGTCTGACCTCCCAAAAGCTACCAGGTGATTTGCTCCATTTTATCAGTGTGTTACAGCACACACACATTTTTCTATACATCACAAAAATTCATGATTTTGGAGAGTATTCAGTAAAAAGCATTGCACAGAGAAGGAAGTTAATTTTTCTTGAGCTCTGAAGAACCTAAATCTCCTGCAGTAAACCTGGAATAAGATATAAAAAGTTTATCAATGAAAACTATTTGGCTTTTGTTCAATTTCATGATATTAAAGAACATATGATCTTCAAAAACAAGTTTATACTATTATCCCTTTTCCTATTAGGAACTAATTGAAGTCCACAGAATACAGTTTATTTTGTTATGTCGTAAAATACTGTGATATTAAGGCAGAAAACACTGAAGTCACACTGCACAGGAAGAAACAGGCTTTTCCTACCATGTCAGCTAAGCACGGTTGGTGGTACGTAGTCTTCCTCCATGGAACATGGCTCAGCAAGGCACAAAAGGCAGCGCAGAGCAGCTGTGTCACACTGGGGGAAGTCATTCTACCACCGTCTGCGGTCAGACTCCATGCAGCATTACCAAACACTGGCCACTGCAACTAAAGCTTCTGGTCTGCTCAGTAGGGAAAGCAGGAAAAGGCCCAACTATGTCTTTGATATGACCCTCACCAACTTAAAAAAAGAAAACAACAGAAGAAAGATCCTGAAACTAGGAAATGCTGATTTACAAAACAGGCATTTCTTTCTGGTGATTATAAAACTGAACCTTATCTGTTTTCTGCTTCCCTTCCTCATTTGAGTTCTTCTGTTGATTCCCTTACAACCTTCTGGCAGAGATCTCTCACCTGGAAATTGAGGACAAAGCTGACAACAAGATGGGCAGGTAGGGGCTATCTAAGACACTCAGTTCCAAAGCCCCTCTAAGGACCAGACTCAAAACCCTCCCATCATCTCAAGGCAGGAGAAGCCCCATGGAGAGCTGGAGAAGGAAGCCCAAGTGCAAGGCGTGCAATCACAAGCCCTCGTTCACACACTCCATACTTAACTGGCATAAGTGGGGCCAAGCACACAGCTTTTGATGACAGCTTTTTGTCAGCTTTACAGCCAAGCTGCAAGGCAGCTTGAGTGTTAAACAGCTTGCTATGCATTTTCAGGACACACATATAATCACTGTGGTTTCAAATCTCCTTGATCATGAACCGCAAATCAGAACAGGAAAACTTAAATTACTACTACTCTCCTGAAAGAGATTTTACTTTTGTTTCATGAAACCTGATTTTCCTAATGTCTGATTCTCTGTGGAAAGGAGAATTTATGCAATGTGTGGTGCTGGCTGCACTATGTACAGATTAGATATCTTCCACATGATCATCTCTGATTATCATGTTGAGACCCAAAACCACTTGACATTTTTCACACCAGCATCAGTCCCAGAAAACAGCAGGGAAAGCCTCAGTAGCAGCTGTTCAGCTGTTAGCAACCAGCTTTGATAAAACTCAAACAACTCACAAGTGTGCTATATAGAAGATTTAGTTCTTTCATTCTTTGGAGCAGGGACTGCTATACCACAAAGAGAAACTTCATTTCTCTGCTTCTGATACCTCCAATGTGCTCAAATTTTAAGGTGCATGTGCATTATTGCAGAAGTTTATTAAAACTGGATGAGCTTTTCTATCACTCTACGTCCACAGAGCAATTTCTAACACCATAAAGCAAAAGGTAGTATTAGCTACGATGTGCCCCTCCCAGTTTAAAGGCACAAGAACCTGAAAAGACCATTTTTTTGCACATGCAATTGCTGCTGCAGCCACCAGATGTTACTGCGGCATCAGAACTGGGAGCTGAAGACTGTGGCTGCCGTGCTCCCAATAGTCCCCTACTGGGGAATGGACATTATACATAGTCTTTAACTATATGATCATACACTACCTTATCCCCTGAGCGTGTGTCCTTTGGAAAAGGATAATGAAGAAAGCTATTATCTATAGGAACCTTCTTCATTTGATGGGAAAGTTACTAGACAGGCATTGAATCAAGGCAGACTGCGAGGAAAGACGGTGGTATCACAGCAAAGCCTGATGAACACAATGAAACTATGCTATTAAAAAGACTGTTAAAAAGAGCTGCTTAGTTGGGAGCCAGGACACAGACACACCATTCTGGCTATTCAGAATCAGAGGGTATTTGAAACACTGTATTTCATCTTTAAATGGTTTGGTTCCTGCTGTAATATGGGAATAACAACTGCCAACATCACTGCAGTAACTTTATGAGTATTAATCGAATACTGGTTCCAGTACATGAATGCATTCATATATGAACTATTAATAGCAGTAAGACCTGGCACTGCACACAGTACGGTGGAGGAAAAAAGCCTATTTAATACATTCAGGCAGTTTTGTTTATTTTAAACAAAATCTAAATACATATGTACCTCCAAGAAAAAGGATGCCTATCTAACATGCTCTAATAACATTTGGCAGTGTTCAATATTTAAAATGCAGCAGCACAATTTAAATTCTAAACTTCTTCTAAGCACAAAGGAAGGAGAACATACAAGTTATGGTTACAGAGAGGTCGTCCATAGGATGTTTGTAAGAGCACCAGAATACCCCGGTCACTGCTCCTTTCTTACTACAAAACTCTAGTTCTGATGGCCCAGCATGGGGAAGAAGATGGTCATGTTCTGAAGTCAGGTATATCATGGGGCGCAGAGAAAAGGGCTGGGTGATGGAGCTAACAGTACCTAGTTCAAACAAGTATCCAAACTACACTGGAAGCCTAGATTCAGTGCTTAACCACTCAGAACTAGCAGAAATACTGGTGTATCACCTTGAGGGCAGAAAAGGGTCAGCTCCTTCTCCCTCCATGATGGCAACTGGATTTGTACAACAGCAAGTGACTGTACAGACTGGAGCAGCTCAGCAGGAAAACAGTTACTGTCCAGATCATTCTCTGCAGCCAAAGGACCAGAAGGAGGAGAGCCATAGGGGTAGAATTAGTAGTGCGACTTATTCAAAGCAATGTCATCACACCAAATTGAAGGTAATCATATCACAAGAAATTACATTTTTTTCCTTTCATTTTTCATCTTTGTATTGCAATGTCCTGATAAGCAATCAGGCTCCAATCACTTAAGTTTAACATGCAGAATCTACAGTCTCTTCCTATGATTTCATTTCCTCTATATAGCATTTTTCCTTCACCAAAAATAAGTTTTTATTTCTCCCTCTCTCTGCTATATCTGGTTCCCAGCTCCTTTCTACAACCACAGTCAGTCCACAAGCTCAAAGCAGCTGTGCTATTCTACTGTTTGCTGCCTTCCAGCAACTGCCTGGCGCTGTCAGAGCTTCAGCCTTGCGTGCAGCCATTTAAACGTATGGCATACAGATCCCTTTCTTCTCATCTTCCCCTTCGCCACAGAGAATAGGCACCTGTGACAAAGGGAAGTTTCCTCCCTCTCTCTTCCCTAGGTATTTGCCAGTTCTTTCTGCAGTGCAGAGCTTTCAAAGAGATTCATAAAGGGATGGTGCTAAAATGGCATAGCTAACCTAAGCAAGCATCAGAGAGTGCATTTTGTGCCACTGCCTGGAGCACAGAGGTGCAGGTATACAGTTTGGATGGGGGGAAGGACAGGAGCAAGAAGGTCAAGGAGTGATGCATTAAGGGATAAAGGCTCAAAGACCATAGTATAAAAGCAGAAAAAACTTTCTAAGGCCAAGATCTTTCTGCATGAGGACTTCAGCTTTAGTAGCTTTTTCCAGTGATTACTCATCTGGATCTTACTGTCAGAACTGGTTTATGAGCTCATGGTTGACTAACAAAGGAAAGAGCTTGTCTTTTTTTGAATGTTCGCATGATTTCAGAACATTTTATTTTGAAATAGGAGGACAGTTCTATCCCATTTTCTTAATGAAGTTTTGCAGACTATTCTGATGTAAGCCACCATGAGTTTAAAGACAAAAAGAATAGTGGAAGAAATAATATTATGTGTTCATTTGTCTGAGATAGAATAATAACTATATCTTAATACTTTCTCTACATTAACAGAACTAGGTGCTCCATACATTGAGTAACTCATTGATTATTCTATTAATTAGTGATTTATAGAAAAATGAAATGTAGCATACAAAGAGCTTCCTGTTTTAGAAAGCCTAGTATTTTTCTGTGGCTTCAAAGCTTGAACCCTGTGAACACTGCCCCATAGAAAAAGTAATCAGGACCTGCACTACAGAAACATGGCTGAAATGCCTGTCCTTATTACATCCCACCAATTCCAAATGTTCAAGATCACAAAGACAGGCCATTGAACCAAGCCACCAGAAATAGTCACTGCTGGAACCAAAACCAGGGCAATAAAAGAAAAAAAAATACTATTACGGAGCACAAGACATGGTGTCAGAACTTAATCTTTTGGTCTTACAATAAAATAGGTGCAACTACCATGAAAAAGGAGTCTAAATAAGTAAATTGTGATTCCTCTTTTATTTGATAGGACCAATCCAGTGAATGTTTTAAGTTCCATCAAATAGTAAAGCAAGTGACCTTAAGGACAAATGCAATTTATGTGGAACACCACATGCTTTGTCATATTTTTTGGTCAAGTGCTAGATGGCTGTTCTGGAAACGTGGTGAGAAGAGGGAAGTAGTCTGCTGACCAAAGGAGTCTCACATAATCACAGAATTATAGGAGTTGGAAGGGACCTCTAGAAATCATCTAGTCCAACGCCCTGCAAAGCAGGCTCCCTGCAGCAGGCTGCACAGGTAAGTGTCCAGGCGGGTCTTGAACGTCTCCAGAGAAGGAGAATCCACAACCCTTCTGGACAGCCTGTTCCAGTGTTCCATCACCCTCACTGTGAAGAAGTTCCTTTGCATATTGGTGTGGAACTTCCTATGCTGAAGTTTGTGGCCATTTCCCCTTGTCCTGTCCCCAAAGACCCCTGAAAAGTGGTTGGCCATGTCCCTTTGACTCCCACACTTAAGATATTTATAAACATTAATAAGATCCCCTCTGAGTCTTCTTTTCTCAAGGCTGAATATACCCAGGTCACTCAGCCTTTCCTCATACAGGAGATACTTTATCATCTTCATGGCCCTCTGTTGGACTCTTTCAAGGAGATCCCTCTCTTTTTTGTACTGAGGAGCCCAGAACTGGATACAATACTCCAGGTGAGGCCTGACCAGGGCAGAGTAGAGGGGGAGGATCACCTCCCTTGATCTGCTAGCCACTCTCCTTTTTATGTACCCCAGGTATATCACATGAGACAAGTGAGTAATACTGAGTGAAAACAACCAAGAACCCACCTGAAATATTTCTTCCCTCCTTGGAGGCATAGGACTAGAGGTCAATCAGTGGGATACAGGAGCTGCCTTCATCTAGCCCATGCAGTTGATTCTTGGAAGGTATGGAGATATCAGTAGTCAGTGCCATGTAAAGAGCAGTGTATTTGTCAAGACTGGTGCAGGAAACATTCAGTGCAAAAAGCTCCCATACAAAAGAGATAAACATTTGTGTCACTTTCAGTACTCTAGTAGAGAAACCTCCAAGAATTTACCCATACAGGAGTCTCTTAATTGGACAAGGAGATACAAGAATCAGATTTCTAGTTCAGTTTACCTACCAACATAGAAGTCATAGAATCATAGAATGGTTTGGGTTGGAAGGGACCCTTAAGATGATCTAGTTCCAACCCCTCTGCCATAGGCAGGGGCACCTCCCCCTAGACCAGGTTGTTCAAAGCCCCATCCAGCCTGGCCTTGAATGCTTCCAGGAAGGGGGTACCCACAGCCTCTCTGGGCAACCTGTTCCAGTGACTCACCACCTCACAATAAAGAATTTCTTCCTAATAGCTAGTCTAAATCTACCCTCTTCCAGTTTAAAACTTTTTCCCCTTGTCCTGTCGCTACATGCCCTTATAAAAAGTTCCTCCCTGGCTTTCCTGCAGGTCCCCTTCAGGTACTGTAAGGCCGCTAAAAGGCCCCCGGAGCCTTCTTTTCTCCAGGCTGAAGAGCCCCAGCTCTCTCAGCCTGTTCTTAGAAGGGAGGTGCTCCAGCCCTCTCATTATCTTTGTGGCATTCCTCTGAACCCGTTCTAACAGCTCCATGTCATTCTTCTGTTGGAGGCCCCAGAACTGGGGGGGTCTCACAAGAGCAGAGTAGAGGGGCAGAATCACCTCCCTCTACCTGCTGGTCACGCTTCTCTTGATGCAACCCAGGACACAGTTGGCCTTCTGGGCTGCCAGTGCACATTGTCAGCTTATGGTGAGTCTTTCATCAACCGACACCCCCAAATCCTTCTCCTCAGGGCTGCTCTCAAGCCATTGTCTGCCCAACCTGTATCTGTATTTGTAGTGACAGTCAGACAACACATCTCTGGAAATGACTGAGATAACTGCCAGCTAAGGAACCCACCACAATCAAGGAACTGCATTTTTCAGAAGTTTATCTTCAGGGGGGTAATTCCTTACAGCTGTATACAGCCCGTCTAAAAAACAATGCTTTAACAGTAAGTGCTCTCACTTTTAGATGGCCCCAGTCTAGTCTCCTCTTCCACTTTAGAAAGCAGAAAGACAAATTCCCAGGCATCTTTTACTTCTGTTAAAATCTAGCCCTAAAAACAAAAACCACCTAATGCTCCTTGAGGACTTATCTTCTAACAGTGCCTTCATTTTTCCTGGATTATAAAACAAGTTTTCAAAACTCCCAATCCACACATGGTTACTGTTCACTGAGAGAGGCAGGCAGCTGGAGGCTTCTGGAGAGAAACACAAATGCTTAGCAGTCTCCTCTACCTTCAAAGAATCACGGAATGGTTTTGGTTGGAAAGGACCTTAAAGATCATCCAGGTCCAATCCCTCTGTGGGCATGGACACTTCTCACTAGACTAGACTGCCCAAAGCCTCATCTAGCCTGGCCATGAACACATCCAAGGGATGAAGCATCCACAGCAACCTGTGCTGATGCTTCACCACTCTCTGAGTAAAGAATTTATCCTAACATCTAATCTACCACAGGAATGGCTTTCAGTTCTGAAATGGCGTATGTGCCTCAATACTTTTAGGTCTTCCTCTACATTCATCAAATGCTAAGTGACAGAAAATGCTTCCTAAAGAGAGGAGTATTAGGAACAAAAGCTCTATTTCTTCTGAAGACTTTGCTCCTTATAAAAAGCAATACAAGTGGTGAGATGGAGATTATTCCAATAAGTTAACTTGGACTAAGTCTAATGACCTGATATGAAATCTTTCTCACATTCACTGTACAGTTCGGTTGGAGCATTTTAAACTAGCTCCAAGCAGTGCTAAAAGGAATTACACTTCTTTCTGTGAGCTTCTCCTATCACAATGATAGCAATCACATTGCAACCGTAGAAAACCTTTGAGAAGTAGCACTCAGCTGGCCTAAAAACAGCAATGCTGATTGTGATGGAATTTGACTGCCATTTTCTACTCACCAGCCCTTTACACTCTTGCAGTGCATGCTGTTATGCAAGGTAATTTTCCTGTTATAATGAGGTTTAAAATAGCTCAAGATACAGTCTAGAACAGAACAGAGCACATGCAATTGGTATTATGCTTTTCAGCTTCATCATTAGTACGGCTTCCAGCTACTTCTTGATGTACTGAGGGAGGTGCGATGTTATTTTCACATAATTAAACATAAGATTTAGATCCTAAAAGGTTGGTCCTGAACTTAGCACTGTTTTAATTTTTGTATGTTCTTTTTTTTGGCTTCAAAAGAATTTTGTTAGAATTTTCTGCCAAATGTGATAACAGAATAAAGTGAAAAGCAACTGCTAGGAAACAGTGGTAGAAAGCATCATAATGCCTGTGCTGGAGCCAGCGGGTCCATTCCCACCCTCTGCTAACAGCCACTTCTGGGAACCTGGAGGGCCATAGATAAACTCCTTCCACCATCAGTCTGTTCATTTAAAACAAGTGTGAAAGTCTCTACATTGTGCTCCTGTGACAGCAGCAGAAAGAGAGACTCACAAACACATGTCATTATATTATATTCAGAAACGTACCCTTCAGGAGAAGGCAGAGTAAAATGGAAACCATATACCAATTTTAATTTTCATGCCACAGCAAAACTGGATGAGGATGGAGGCAGTTGTATTTGGATGGATTTTGCTGATCATGAAAATGTTCCACTCCACCTCCCTGTCCCTGTAACTGCAATACTGTTAATAAAGTAGGATGGGGAAGACAAAAACAACTGAGCTCTCCTACACATAATTACATACATGAAAAGTGATAAATTCAAAATGCCTATAGCTGCTGATTTTATTTTCACAGAATACTCCTGTGCATCTGACAGAGGTAGGGAGCAGAAACTGTCCATGTCCCAGTGTTGTAGAATCGAAGAATGGCAGAAGAATATCCTGAGCTGGAAGAGACCCGCAAAGATCACTGAGTCCAACTCCTGACTCCGCACAGGACCACCCAAAATTCAAACCCTATGTCTGAGAGTGCTGTCCAAGTTCTGGCAATCTTGGTGCCATGCCCACCGCCCTCTGGTGCAGACCCTGTCCCTAACCCCCAGCTGCCCCTCCCCTGACAGCTCCATGCCGTTCCCTCAGGCCCTGCCCTTCTCACAGGGAGCAGAGCTCAGTGCTACCCCTCCGCTCCCTGTGAGAGCTGCAGCCGCTATCCGGCCTCCCCTCAGCTCCTCTGCTCTGGGTTGAGCAAACCTAAGTGATCTCAGCCACCCCTCATGTGTCTTGCCTTCTAGACTATTCCCCATCTTTGTAGCCCTCCTCTAGAGGCTCTCTAATAGTTTTATGTCCTTATACTGTAGCACACAAAACTGCACACAGTGCTCGAGGTGAGGCCACACAGCAAAGAGCAGAGGGGGCAATCCCTTTCCTCACCGGCTGGCAGTGCTGGGCCTGGTAGACCCCAGGGCACAGCTGGCCCTTTTGTCTGCCAGGAGCACAGCTGTCGGAGCACTAGCAGAACACAGCCAAAGTACAGTGACTCTTAAATTCAAGCTAACCATGTACCAGCTTTAATGTGTGAAGGCACGCTGAGCTATTTCAATATTGACAACTCTTTGCCCTTCCACAATTCCTACATGGCGCTGAGTATGTGCCTGTGAAGGACAGACACACCCCATTACAGTTCATGCGGAAAGACCTACGGAGAAGCACTCAGAAGTGATTCTGCAGCAGATGGCGGTGCCACGTCCTTTTACTCCCGAAGGACTCCTCCTTCACCTTCACGGTCCTTTGGAGGAGTACAGCACTCATTTGCTAGTTTTCAAATGGTTGACTTGTTAAACAGTGCCATGTAAGTCCCACTTTCCAAGGCGATCACCTCATGCAGGCATCTCAAGGAGAGCGCTCACAGTTGTGCGCACCTTTAGCCTGCCAGCAAGTGCTGTGGAGAGAAGGCACACGGATGCCTGATTGCTTTCACACACAAGAAACTTGGATCACTGACAACAGTACATTCTTATGTATCTCTGCTACTTTATATTGAGATGGAGCAGTCTGTTGTGAGGCTCTCAACCATCTATACCTTAAGAGAAATGTAGCCAATTTTCTTCATACTCTTCTTTTTTCATTGCATGTTAGATACAGCTCTCTTCCATTAAGAGAAAAAAATTCCAAGCATAGGGGATGCTTTGTGTAGTATTTTTAATGTAATATGAATACATCTTTAATTCTAGTTTCTGATGAACCTTACTGAATGCTTAAATAATTAAATATTTATTTAAATGCCACTTCCAAACAGAAAGGCAGATTAAAAAATGTGAGTAGCATGAATAAATATAATTGCAGGCATTTCTATCCTCTATTCTCTTCTTTCCACAATATTCCTTTTAAAGAGCAGTTAGAAAGCTAAGAAAAAGCTGCTCTAAGACCTTTCCAGGTACATCTGACATTTTAGTGCAGCTCAGCCTCATCTGCCCCTTTGCCCGCCTGCCTCACCAGTCACCCAAACACTTCCTCCCCAGAGATCAGGATAGAATCAGACTTTATCTCAATTGCCATTTTCTTCTTCTTCCCTTCCACTAGAATGAGCAATGCTATTTTCCACTACTGCACAGTGACCGAGCTTTCACTTTCAGACACCAAGACAGGAAATGCATGTCTAGCTTTTCATGAAACCAAAGTAGCATTTCACTTAAGAAAACAAAACAAAACAACAAACATTCTACCTACTGATCTTCCGATAAAAAAAAAAAAAACAATTTACTGAATGCTAAATTTGTCTTTGGGATAAAGAACAGTTATATGACAATATATGTGTGTTGTCTCCAAATTAGTAATCACAAGGTGGAGATTACTGGGGAACAGAAACAAGTTTGAATTGAATGGACGAGTATTTGCAGTTCCAGAAGATGATTTCTACATATGACTTCATACACGTTTATTTTAAAATTATAAGCATAACCAGTAGGAAATAATATTACAAATATTCATTCATTAGTTGTCCAAAACCTGAGGCTTGGCCAAAGTAAGATAATATGGGCTAAAGGCTTTGGTGGCTAAAGGTTTGGTGGTTAAACAGAAGTAGATTAAAACAACTGTAAAAACACAAACAGAAAAGAAATAAACAGTAGGGCAGTAAAAGCTGTGAAAGTCAGGTAACTAGTAAGGAAAGTACAAAAGAGACAAATTCTCACCTCCAATAACTTAGAATAATGAAAATGTTCAAGCAAATTAAGAACAAAAACAATAGTGTAGGTTCTCTGTGGATCACGATTAAATAGTTGTTAATATTATGGAGAAAACACTTGTCTATCTTGCATTTGGGAAATGGGAGAAAAATTACCATATGAGGTAATGATGGATTACGTTCCATTCTCCTCATAACTGAAGATGGTATCAGAAAGTATCTACTACAACCTTTTAAAATCTGAAGAGCTGAGTAAGCAGCACCCAGAAGTCCAGAACAGATTAGACTATTTTTCAGTGCTCTTGTTGATATATAAATCTTTAGCTATTACAGATATAATTTTTTAAAGACTGGAAGGGTACCAATAAAAAAAAAAAAAAAAAAAAAGTAATTTCAGATAACACTGGCATATGTACTTTAGTTAGCCTGACATAAATCCTGAGATAAATAATGCATTCAGGAAATAAAGAAGTAGAAGATAAGAATATAGTTAGTGTTGATCAGTGCAGTACTCTGGAATCTTATCTTGCCAAGTAAAACCAGGTTGCACAGGTAGGTGTCCAGGCGGGTCTTGAATATCTCCAGAGAAGGAGACTCCACAACCTCCCTGGGCAGCCTGTTCCAGCGCTCCGTCACCTGCACTGTGAAGCTCTTACGCACATTTGGGCGGAACTTCCTATGATTCAGTTTGTGGCCATTTCCCCTCATCTTATTGCCACGCACTACTGAGAACAGTCTGTCCTTGTCCCTTTGCCTCCTGCACCTTAGATATTGATAGACGTGGATCAAATCTCCTCTAAGTCTTCTTTTTTCAAGGCTGAGCAGACCCAGGTTGTTCAGCCTTTCCTCATAAGAGAGGTGCTCCAGGCCCTTTATCATCTTTGTGGCAATAATAATGTAAGAAATGCCTTGCAAATCACATTTTATAGATCTCTACTCATCCTTCAGTGCTTCTTGGGACCCTCAAGTGACATCTTTACAAGCAGATCGAACATTTCTCCAGCGTGGGAGTGTGCTAGTTAGCTCAGACCAAAGAGCAGTCCAGGAAGACTACTAACAATTTAGTATTTCAGACAACAGAACCCCAGTGCCAGGACATGTCAGAGATAAGAAAGACAAGAAGTGATGACAAATGTATAAAACACGACATATGAGAAAAACTGAGCAAACCAGAGCTGTTTATTCTGGAGGGGAAAATGACTTAGTCACAAACATTTGAATTTGAAGAGACTACTGCACTGGAAAATATATGTGGCTCAGACAGGAAGAAATTTTATTATAAGCAAGGAAGACTTAGGTTAATCTTCAGGGAAAAAAAAAATCACTTGACAAGAACAGTAAGGTACTGGAACAGATCCCACAGAGAAGTTGCAGAATCTCTTGACAGTTGAGGTTTCAGATAAACGTATGCTAAGAGCTGTTCCTGACTTGGAAAAGAGAGGTTGAGTTAATGACCTTTACAGAGCTCCTTCAAATAGTTTTCATCCAGCACACACACACAGGTTAATGCAATTCCCCACTTCTGGAAGAACAAATATCCTTCTTCCTGTTTTCTGCTAAAACCTAATGAATTTACTGCACATCTTTTAACCAGTACAGATAAGTCTGCAAAGTCACAGAAAACGAGCCTAGAAACATGAGATCTGTACAAGTAACTTCTTGCACTGATGTACATAATTTAAAGACTCAGTCACTTTTCTGAGTCTCTCGGTAAGCTCTTCAGATAATACAGATTTTGATGTACAAAGGCCACCTGTGGACCACCCCACTGTGGGTTTTTTGATCAACTGCAAAGGTGCAATTATCGGTGAAAAAAGCCAATATTCATGCTGGAATTTCAGGACTTTTTAAGAATGTCCTTGTCTTAAATAACAGGCATACACGCAGGCCTGGATATTACAGTCAAAAACGTGTATAATACATACTTACATGCTTACTGTTTCAGGATGACAGATAATTTGAGATTAGAGGTACAAGAATGTGAATAACGCACAAGGGAAGAAGCTGACACATTTCTTGTACAACACAGAAGACAGAACAGATAGTCAATGTCTGCCAAAAGACCCAGCTAACCAACCAAGATCATCTCTGACAGCAGCCAGAAGTGTCTTTGAGGAAAAACCAGTAAGAACATAAAATGCTTTCAGTGGTCTTGTTAAGGTATGCAGGCAGATGACTAGAGCCCGATCTGAGATTTATTTAACTGAACAGACCATGAGAAACTGCTGGATGTACAAGTGACAGTGTGAAAAGCTGACGAAGTTACATGTAACTTCGAGGAATGGCCATAACTGACAGGCACTTAAGGAAAGCAATGACCAACCTTCATAGATAAGCAAAGCCGACCTTTCAGGGAGTACTGTCCAGCAAAGGCAGCAGGACTACTCAGCCTTATCAGTAATACCGTACAAAGCCAAGATGACTGAGATAATAGTACCAGAAGTAACAAATTTGTTGTGACTATAGCAGAACTGGTACCAATGGGGAAAAGCAATTTGGGGCTGGTTCTTTACTTGTGACAGATACAACAGCAGAGAGACATTAGAGTAGACAGGGAAAGAACAAGCATGGGAAAAAGGCCAAAAAGAGGGATTAAAAGGGTGTGGGGGTGCTAACAGGCAGCCAGTCAGTATGCTTGTCTGAATGAGCCCTGCAGCTGACCATCACAGCTTATTCAATCTTCTTCCTAATGTCTATCCGACTGTTGCTTCTGTGCACATGCGCTCTGCCTGCTGCATGTGCTGCATGTGACTGCTTAGCAAACCTCAGGCTGGACTGACCAGCAAACAGGACAAGTGGTTGGGATGCCAGCAGCTGGAGAAATGGCCACGAAGGGGGCTGACCCTTTGGTCTGCCACCAGACAGACCCAATGACTAGCAACTGCTGTTGGAGGGTTACACCTTTCAGACGCAGGCAGAAGGGATCAGTTCTAAGGAATCGGGAAGGAGAAAGTCCCTGGGTCCTCCAATCCCACAGGACATGGCTTTTCTTTAAATAGGTTCTTCTCATGTAATACCCTCTTCATCTCTGGAAATCCGTGCAAGCTTCCTGACTAACAGACCTGAAACACACTGGTGCACACTTCATAGGCCATGATGAAACTAACCTTCATGAATGTGACCGATCTATTTCTGAATTTGACACGTGGCTTTCACAATATTTTTTTGTTCCTAAATTAAATTCAAAAACTGCTTCGAATTCCTACTTCATATCTGTCACCATTTACTCATGAGATGAGAAACAGAGAATTCTAATTCACTATTTATCTTTCCCACATTATTCATGACTCTAGAGATCTCAACTCCGCTCTCTCTGCAATAACAAGTTTTAATCTTGGAAGAAGTTTCTAGTCTTCTATGTCCTCTAAAACTGTCTGTACAACAGACCATCTTTGCCACCAGCTTTAGTATTGATTTTCTGAATAGAGAGCATTTTGCCAACTCAACACTGATCCCTCTTCCCAAATATTTATGAGCATGAAGAACTGGACAAGCCTTAGCTCAGAATCTTCTGGAACTTTATTATGAATCTGATCTTACTCCCAAACATCTGTTTCTCAGCTTCTCATTCGTTACAGGCTAAGCAACCTTTTCTCACTATGATGCTCCCTTAGGTATCCAGCTATCATTCCAGCTATCTAAATGTAACTCACATCATCGTTTCTTGGCTGACATATGGAGCTCTACAAAAATGAACCTTGAAAAAAATCTGAATTTACAGGAGATAAGAAAACCTATGGATAATTCATATCAAGTATTTCATGTACAAGAAATATCATTACCCTAACAGAAATAAAATAAAATAACCTTAGCCTATTTAGTTATGAGCTATAATTTCCAAATAAATAAATTTTTTTGAAATGTCTGATTTGGAACCAAGATTCCCAAAGTTTAAATTCCTCCATATTTTTTTATTTTTATTTTTAATTTATGCTTATCTCTGTTTTTGGACCAATGATATTTTATTTACTTGTGGTAACTAACACAAGGCTTCTGCCAGGAATAAAAGAAGTGTTTTACTGCATTCACACCTACTCTTCACCTGCAGAAATTCACCTGCATATTACCCAGACTTACCTGTAGGCCTCCCAGACATGTTCTCACACATTGGACCTCATTCCTGTGATAAAGGCTGAGTTAACTGAAAGCAAAAGGGTCAAAGAAAAGCCACAAGACAGTGAAGAGGATTCCAGGGAAGTATGAGACACGAGTCAGTTGTGCAAGTCGTACCTTCAAATTAAAAGACTTGGCAGCTCTGTTTATATTCCACTTCTTGATCTCATCAATATGTGTTTCAATTTAGCCTACAAATGTTTTGGGAAAAGACTCATATTGCGTATTGTCCAAAACTCAGCAAAATGAAGTCAGTCATGCTTGACCACATGCAACGCTGTTCAGCTGAAAACTCTTAACAGCCAAACTATTCCTCAGAAATACATTTCTTTGTGTTTTGAGCTTCCTTTTCACATTAACAGAAGTTATGTCCATGCAACCATACATGGATGGGAAACAGGCAATTGACCCATATGCTCAGAATCAGTGTCTAGATAAAAAAATTTGCAGACTAAAGCACTTCAATCTGAAGGCACTCTGTGCTCAGTGATTGCATGTTGGCTTCCAAAATAATTTATTTTCAACTTCTCATTTTATAGCATAAACCATAATGCTACAGCCACGGATCCAGGCAGCAAGAAACATACCCTTCCAAAGTTTTTTGCTTACACTTCTCTGCTGTCATTACCACCAATGTAGGTTCCCTACAAAGGATTCAGGTTGAATGGAAGGAAGGTGATTTCAAATCTTTCTTCCTAGGAGGAGAGCCCTTAGGAACTCCCTTAAAAAGACTGATGCTAAAAGGCTATTGTGACCTCACCTCATATGAAATCCAGACTGGATTCTGACTTAAGCGGGAGGTTAATGAGTTGAACAGTCTGACATGTTCATTTGATAGGCACTGATGAAAGGCCAGCTGTCAGAGTTAATTTGTTTGAAGATAAGCTGATTTACTGCTTACAAGTAATATGGCTGACACAGGGCATGTTTCTCAGTAATGATGTACCTCAAACATTAACACAGAAATATTCAGATCTAGTAGAGTACAATGAATGTGCAGAAAAAATAAATGTAATTTTTGAAAAGCTCTTTCAAGCTACCATTTTACTGCATCTCTCCACGTATACTGAAAGAGATTATATCCTGCATTTTTTCAGTCTAGCTGATTTACTACAACTAGCTGCTACCAGTTTGATCTACTCATATCCACTTACTCCCACCTTTAAGATTTAAAAACTGAATTTATAAAGAAATGTGGAAAAGCTTTTTTTTTTTTTTGTGGGGGAGGGTGGGTGGGGAAAGCAGCTGAGGTCCCTTGGTTTGTTCAGCCCAGAGCAGAGGAGCTGAGGGGAGGCCTGATGGCAGCTGCAGCTCTCACAGGGAGCAGAGGGCAGCGCTAAGCTCTGCTCTCTGTGACAGCAACAGGGCCCGAGGGAACGGCATGGAGCTGCGTCAGGGAAGGGGCAGCTGGTGGTTAGGGACAGGGTCTGCACCAGAGAGCAATGAGCATGGAACGGGCTGCACAGGGCAGTGGGCACGGCCATGAACTGCCGGAGTTCAAGGAGCACTTGGACAGCACTCTCAGACATAGGGTTTGAATTTTGGGTGGTCCTATGTGGAGCTGGGGGTTGGACTTGATGATCCTTGTGGGTCCCTTCCAACTCAGGATACTCTGTGGTTGATTCTGAAAGGAAAGTGGATGATGTACAAAATTCAAATGAAATGTTCTTTTGCTGGGGAAAAATTTAACCAAGGTAGATGTTAAAAAGAGAAAGTTCTCCAACTATTTAATTGAAAGGAAAGAATGAGAAAGCTGTGATAATCTATTAGATTATCTTCCAATAGTTATAGTACTGCACTGACCTACACAAAGAACAGGGAAATGAAAGCACCAGCTTGCACTTCCTGCTTGCTCCAAGGCTGGGTGGCTCCAAGACAGAGCAGCCTCATGAGGACCTCTGTCAAAGGCCAGTAATCAGACAAGAAGCAATGTGAAGACTAGACTTAGGTGAAAAGCAGATTTTGTTCTTAAGATCTGAAGCAGGCATTCCAGAGAGGCAAAAAAAAAGAAAAGGAAGGTAAAGTCAGATATCCTGTTTTTTTTCCTGCTTCTGTAACTACCACTTCATCTTCTATCCCCCTCTAAGCCAACAGGCAGGAAGCATTTGCTGATCATGTTCACTTCTGGAATTCCTATCCTCATCTCCACATCTATTCCGCTCTTGGTTTTGCCTCTTGATATCCACTGAAATTACTTTTGCCAAATGCTCCAGTGACTTTTTCTTGTCCCTACCTATCCCATACACATCACTGTATCCTCATAACAATTTACTGTATCAAGGAGTGCAGTGTTTGTAAACAAGACATAGAAGTGTTTGTAAAATGGGCCGCATAAGAGAGAAAAATGGATTGGTAGTTCATCTTTCTTTTTTTTAGCAGACAGAAAAGCTGAGAAGTATTCCAATGATTCATTAAAATGAGGAGTTGCTGTAGTAGTACTTATTTTACAAGGGTTACTTAGAAAAACACCACATACACAGATTTGGTATCAGGTAAACAGCACAACTGCATTTCATCTTAGCCAGTAGCACGTATATGAGTCAAAATGGAACAAATAAGTCTTCTTGTGAGGCAAGGCCATAAAGAAACGGCATGAGTCCCAGTGAGAAACAAAGTAGTTAGAGCCAACAGGAAGCTCACATTTTGCATGTACCCAGGGTTTTGTAGAGATGATTTCTCAAGGAACAGGGCTTCAGTTGTTCTCATTTTGCATTGAAAGAAAGGGCTACAGTCTTCACATGAAGAGAAAGCTCATAAGCCATTCACAATAATAGCAGCATGAAAGAAACATTTATTGTTTCTGAAACAGCCAAAGAGGAAAAGGGAGTTGTAGTGAGTGTCCTAGGCATCACCATCAGAGTGACAAGGAACCCTCCCACTGGGCTTCACCACAGCCACTGCTTCCAGCTGTTAATGTCAACTTGTGCCATGCTTGTCCCTGCAGGACTCAATTACCTCAGAGGTTCAAAGCAGTTGAGAAGTTCTCTCCCTAGTAGCTGGCTTCCCTACGAAGAAAAGCCTCAGATACTTGATGGACTTTGTGTGCTTTTCTTACAGCATACAGCTTCAAAGTCGTTTTTGTACTACAGTCTTGAGGCAGGGCAACAAAGTGCCATCTGATCTCTGTACCGCAGTGCCCTCTATTGGCTGTTTCCTCAATGCCCTTGCTGAAAAAAGCTCTATTCTATAGACGCACCCTTGCCTCCAGAGATGCTTGAAACAGTTCTATGAAGAATTTTACAACAGCTAAAGCTCTGCAAGCTGCAGGCTGCATAAAGAAATACAGGTTTATCACTCCATACCATTGTCATTGCAAGAGCTGAATTTTTAGGCCAGCTTTAAAAGAAAATCACTCTCATTACTTATAAAGTCCTAGTTAATATAAAGTCATAGTGACGCAAAGCTGAGAGCTTTTTTTCTACAGAAAGTCTTCATTTCACTTCAAGTCATATCTGTATGTACCTTATTTTTTACCTTCATCTCTAATACTGCATGAGAGGCCAAGAAAAGTCTTGTTCTGTAGTCATACTCCCTTAAATAGCTATGGGAGAGTACCTCAGAAGAAGTGTTAAGCAGATACAGAATTTTAACACCTTCCATAGCAGGGAGAGGCTGTAGTCTATATCCTCAAGAACTGACAATACATTCTCACTGACATCTGGTAAAGCTTGGGATATCCATGACGTAGTAAGAAAAGTATAAGTGGTTACTCAAGTGAAACGGGGTTAAAATTAGTAGCACCTCAGAAAAATGTAAAGGATCACCTAAATTTTTCAAGAAAAAATTGCTTACCTAAGTTTTTTGAGTATTTTTTAGCTCATAAATAAACTTCAAGAAAGAGAATTAGCCCACTTGAGAACAGCTGGATGCAAATACATTCATTTTGCATCTGACTCAAAGGAGAATTTGCTAGGTAACTGAAAGTTGTATGCACACAGAAGGCAGTTTTATTCCCAGACTATGCTGTAACCTCTTGCAGGAGGAAGATGGTACATGGTGCAAAAGTAGAAAAGAAATTAGAAGGTGGTAATTATTCTGAAGTTCTGCCAACTGCACTCCATGACAGAAGCTGGAGAATTCTTCTTTCCTATCTGAAACAGCCATTATCTGAAAAATCTTTACTCACACATATAAATGTAGCATGAAAATCTTGAAAAAACTGCCAAAGTGTATTCCTTTACCACAAGGAATTCCTTCTTCTGTATCTACCAAAACTCATTGTTTTTACTTACTCAGGAGCATCAAACAACCACATTATCCCCTTGGCATTCACAGAGAGGAACCCCTCCAACAGTACAAATGCACTGGTACCACAGTAAGGCAACCACCTTTCCCACTTTAACCAACATTTTCCATATTTAGCGTATTACTTGCATTTATCTTCAAAACTGGACAGTTCTGCCACTATGAAGAAATTCAAACAGTCAGTAACATTTTTTGAGGGGAAAAAAAAAGGATTAAATACCCATTTGCCACCAGTGAAATTAGTCTTGAAGTCAGCTCAAGCAATGTGACATTCTGCAAGATGCCACAGTATACATGGTATGCCAAATTCGATCGACCTTTCTGAAGCACACAGATGGAGTAAGTAGCCAGAACACTTCGCACAGCCAATGCACAGTGCAAAATGTCTTCACTTCTTGGAACAGTTGTCTTTTGTAAACACACGTTTGAGGTTGAAATTTCTGTTCTGTCTCAGCTGACATAGTTGGTTAGATACACAATGGTATATTTGTGAGTTGTAAGATGGTCCAAATATATTTTGTATCCAGTGAGACCTTAGAGAAGAACAGTAGCAACACTGAATCCTGACTTTCAATTTCTGGATGGTTACCAAAGGTCCCTCTGCTGCAATGGGCCATATGATTCTATGGGAATTTACATGAAGATAAGATTTAATTTGGTTTTAAGAAAATTCTGAAATTAAATGTGTTTTTCTCATCAGTTCATTGATAGCCACAAGTTACTAAAATCTGAGTGCTAGAATTGCATAGAAAAATCCATTTGCATTAGGGCATCCTCTTGTATTTCAAAAGAATTTAGCTGCTGTCACTTGGAATGTGAGACAATTGGCATATCAGCATGATCCAAGATAATGATGCACTAGTTAAAATCAAGCCAGGCTCCAACATCATATTCCTAAGCTGCTACTGTATGCCAATCAATTGTTATCTGTACACAGAACCTATTTGCAAAGCATTTAAATTAGGCTGGCATACAATTGAAGACCTTTTCACAATCATGCAGGCAAGCAATTTTTCTAGTTGCATTCCTGGTTCTTAAACGCTAGGCCATAATAAACTATCTTATGGATAAAAAGTGGAGGTCACAAATACTTCTGTCTGGAGAAAGAAGCTGAAGAGATTACAGGAAACTGGGACGAGAGGTAAATCTAACAGTGTTTACATAACTACCACGTATTATCCTGTAGCATATATTTTAGTTCCAGAGGAAGGAAAGTCATAGGAAGAAGAAACAACATTTTGTTTGGATCTTCTTCACCAATACAATAAACAGAACAAGGCAGGTTAACTCAGCTAGCCAGACCCAGCAATATAAGAACAACGTGGCAGTCAAAAGATGGGTTCCCAATATTTCTGAATGCTTCCTTACCATGCAGATTTACATACCCCGTGTATTGGAGTGTGACAGCTGAGCTCATCACAGCTTCAGGCAGGAGAAAAGCCTATAAATACAGGCGTTGATGACAGCACTAGTGAACTGACTGAACAGACCAGCCTGAAACTATGATGCACGTCAGCTGTCATGGTGTCATCCCAGTGTTCCTTTCACTCTGGATGTTAACACATTAAGAAAAGTTACAGAAGATTTTTTAACTCTAGAGACTATGACATTCAAAAGTAGCTATTGGTTAACTGCTTTTAATTGTGATTTTATTTCCGTTCCAGAAAGAGCAAAGACAAAAATCATCTGAAGTTCAGATTTGCAGACTGCCTTGGGATGGTAAGAAAGAACAGCTTCAACAGAAAGCCTTAACAACATCCAGGAAAACTGATGCTGTGAACACTCATCACAACATTTGCACAACCTTAGATATAAGCTGAACAGTCCTGGGTTGCAAGCTTCAGAGAAAAGCATAACTGAGCACTACAAAAAGTAGTCTTAAATAATCTACCTCCATTATAATTTATGTAAATGGTATCTGGTTGGAGAGTGATATTCCTAAATACTGCTCAGAGCATCAACTTCATGTATCAGTTCAGAACTACAAGCTCATACTAGAGAAAAGGCCAATAAAGAAAAAGAACAACATTCAGTGCTAAAACTGCACTAAACTACAAATGCATTGGTTTCTTTTAAACTGTGATGGTGTTTTAAATTGATAGGAATATATAGAGTAGCACTCTCATCTGTAAAAGCTTACGTTTTAAATACATAATACATCACTTAGGAAATAGAACGATGAACTGATTTGTTAAGGAAGTATGTGACTAGAAGTTTCCCATACTATGCCCAGTCCAGCACTTCATCGATATTACTTTGTTGAGGCAAATACTTTTTTATAGGAAATATTTCTAAATCTGGTAATGGGTGAGACAAAAAAGGGCTGACAATAGCAGGACTAGGGGAAATGGTTTTAAGTTAAAAGAGGGAAGATTTAGGTTGGATGTTAGGGGG
>JANHGO010000041.1:2204895-2230131 GCA_024606505.1 Aquila spilogaster | reverse complement strand
TCAGCCTCAGTTGTTCTGTGTTCAGCAATTAGAGGTTGGCTTCCAAAATAATTTATTTTCAACTTTTCTTTAAATAGCATAAATCACAATGCTACAGCTGCATATCTGGACAAGATACACACACACCTTTCCAAAGCCATGTGCTTGAATTTCCCTGTTGTCACTACCACCGAAGTATTCCAACAGCCCCACAAATTTCTCCACGGGGTTAAAGAATTTGCGTTGAGTAGGAAGGGGATTTCAAATCTTTCTTCCTAGAAGGAGAACCCTTAGGAACTTCCTTAAAGAACGGATGCTAAAAGGCTACCGTGACCTTGCTTCATATGAAACCCAGACTGCATTCTGACTTAAGCAGGAGGTTAATGAGTTGAACAGTCTGACATGTTCATTTGATAGGCAGTGATGAAAGGCCAGCTGTCAGATTTAATTTGTTTGAAGATAAGCTGATTTATTGCTTACAAGTAATATGGCTGGCACAGGACATGTGTCTGAGTAATGGTGTATTTCAAACGCTACCACAGGAACATTCAATTCTGGTAGAGTACATTCACTGTTCAGAAAAATAAATGCAATTTTTGAAATGCTGTTTCAAGTTACCATTTTTCTGTATCTTCCCATGTGAAAAAAAAAGGTAAATATTTTTCTCCCAATTAAAAAAAGAAAAAATTACTATTTTTTTTCATATTTAGCTGGTACACCACAACTAGTTACTGCCACTTATATATATACATAGCCACTTCAATCATACTCACCTTTAAGTTTTAAAAACTGAACTGCAGTCTCTTTATAAAGAGATTTGGGAAAGTTGCTTTGTTGGTGCTGTAGCAATCAATGCTTTCAACTCTGCATATTCCTTCACTTTCCACTCGAACCAGTATCTCCTGATAGTCTTATGCTTTACCACTGTTTTGGATCAAAAAGAAAGCTCAGAGCTACTAAATAACAAAGATCCAGAGAAATTAATTTAATAGCCAAAACCAGGCCTGCCACAGGACTCCAAGTGTTACATTACTTTTTAGTTAATACTGAACAAGGAGGTTTAAATGGGAAAAAGATTAAACAAATTGCCCTTACAGGATAACCAATGGAAGGAGAATTAAAAGCAGCAGCAGAGTCAACAGCGCTGAAGGACTAGAAGGTACAGAGAAGCTGAATGACAGGAAAAGAGGCAGAAGATTGATAGGGGATACCAAGGTGAATCAGGACAATCGGAAAGGATGGCTATAGTTACAGAGAAATTGGACAATGTACAAAAGTCAAATGAATTGCCCTTTTACTGAGGGAAAAAATTAACCAAGGTGGAGGTTAAACAGAGCAAATTCTCAAGCTTTTTAATAGAAAAGAAAGAGTGAGGAGGCTGGGGGGGGGTCTCTTGGAGAAGGCAGGAACAGGGAAATGGAGATGCCCAGGTACCACTGCCTGCTCCAAGGCCAGGGGGTTCGAGACGGAACAGCGTCCCGAAGGAGCGCTGCCAAAGGCAGGAGTTCAGGCAGAGAGTAACGCAAAGACTAACCTCATGTGAACAGAAGACTTTGGTTTTAAGATCTGAAGTGGGCATTCCAGAAAGAGCAAAAGAAGAGAAAGAAGGTAAAATCAGATACCCGGGTTTCTCTTGCCTCTGCTCCATTTTCTGCCCTTCTCCGCGTTCACAGGCGGGAAGCATTTGCTCACTGTGTTCAGACTCGGAATTCCCATCCCCACCTCCATGCCTACTCCACTTTTGGGTTTGCCTCTTGACGTCCACTGAAATTACTCTTGCCAAACTCTCGAAAGATCTCTTCCTTGTCCCCCCACCCATCCTCTACACATCACTGTATCCTCGTAACAATTTCTTGCATCAAGGAGCAGTAGTGCAATATTTGTAAACACCATTTAAAAGTGTTTGTAAAGTGGGCTGTAGAAGAGATTAAAATGGATTGGTATTTCACCTTTTTTTTTTTCTTTTTAACCAGACAGAAAAGCTTAAAAGTACTTCAGTGATTCATTAAAAAGAGG
Source organism: Aquila spilogaster (assembly GCA_024606505.1). NCBI lineage: Eukaryota > Metazoa > Chordata > Aves > Accipitriformes > Accipitridae > Aquila > Aquila spilogaster. Next base: position 2,228,136 of record JANHGO010000041.1, on the reverse strand, counting down.
ACTCACCATGGTAGTATTTATTTTATAAGGGTTATTTAAATAATACCAGGTACACAGATCTGGTACCAGGAAACAACGCAATGGCATTTTATCTTAAGTCAAGGGTATATATACTAGTGAAAATGAAGGCAATGAGTCTTCTTGTGAGGCAAGGCTGGAAAGAAATTGCATGAGCCCCAGCAAGAAACAAAGCATCTGCCACCAACAGGAAGCTCACGTTTCACATTTACCCAGGGTTTTGTAGAGATGATTTCTCAGGGAACAGGGGTTGAATTGTTCTCATTTTGCTTGGAAAGAAAGAGCTACAGTCCTCATGTGAAGAGGAAGCTCATGAGCCATTCACAATAGTAGCAGCATGAAAGAAACATTTATTGTTTTTGAAACAGGAAAAGAGGAAAAGGGAGTTGTATTAAGTGTCCTAGGCATCACCATCAGTGACAAGGAAGCCTCTCACCAGGCTTCACCACAGCCACCACTTCCAACTCTGAATGCCAGCTTATGCCATGCCTGTCCCTGCAGCACCCAGTTACCTCCACAGTTTGAAGTACTTGAGAGCTGCTCTCCCTGGTAACTGGCTGCCCTATCAAGAAAGGCTTCAGATACTTGATGGCCTTAATATGTATTTCTTACAGCACAGGGCTTCAAAGTCAGTTTTGTATTTCAGTCTTGCGGCAGAGTAGCGTCGTGCCATCGGATCTCACTACAGCAATGTCCTCTCTTGGCCAGCCCTTGCTGAAAAAGCTGCCCTGCACAGCACCTTCGCCTCTCAGGATGGTCTCTCGTGGGAAACCACCACCCTCACTGTACGGTCCCTTTCCAGAGACGCTTGGGTCGCTTCTGCGATGAACTTTACAACAGCTACAGCTTTGAGAGCTGCAGGCTGCATCAAGAAATACAGGTGTATCAACTCAGTATTGCTGTCATTGCAAGAGCTGATGCAAAAGTGGAAAAGAAATTAAAAGCCAGCACTGATTCCGAAGTTCTGCCAAGTGTATTCTGAAGTACATTAATTGTCTCTGTGACAGAAATTGCCCATCCAGGAGGACCGTTCCTATCTGAAAAAACAACTACCTACTGAAAAGTCTTCATTCAGCTGTAAAATCTAACATGAAAATCTTGTTGAAAAAAAACTGCTAAAGGGCAGACTTTTAATGCAGGCAAATCTTTCTGCTGTATCTACTAAAACTCATTGTTTTTCCTTACTCAGTAGCATCAAATGGCTACATTTTCCCATCAATGCTCATAAGAGGGGAAACGCTCCATGAATGTAAACTCACTGGTATGGCAGCATGCTTTTCCCGCTTTAAGCAACAGCAATTTTCCTGCATCCTATACTGGGATTCGTATGTTGTCCAAGTAAAATTCCATATAATACTGCTGGTTTTGTCTCTATTTGTTGGCAATTTCTGTCTCCCTTGTTTATGATCCATGCCCTCCTTGCTATACCCCCGATTATCTCCTTAAATGTCTAAATCCTTAGGAACACTTGACATCCCAAAGCCAAAAGTACATATGTGCTTTCACAAATGCAGGCATTCCTAAACAAAGAGAGGATCGACAGTCTCCGGGTTTTTTTACTCCTATGGCAATTTTAATTGTCTCAAATTTATCATCCCTTCTGTCTCTAAAACAGACCTACAACATCGTCTAAGCTGTTACATTTTAAGTATGTGAGTAATGCAGCTTTGCCTCCTAAATCTTATTAACAGGAAATTTTTTTCTACATTCTTTTACTACAGTCCTAATTCTAGTTGGAACTGCTGTCATTACCTGGATTAATCCAATGGATTAACAGGTCATCTTTTTTCTTTTAACTTTTAAATTACTCTTTATTATTTTGTTGTTTATCATTCTTTTAACTTGCCAGTTTAGTCCAATGATGATTTTCAAAAGGTAGCACATTACCAATTAAAAAAAAATAAAAGCACATTACTTGTATTTATCTCCAAATTTGTAAAGTTCTGTAATTATGAATAAAATTCAAATGGAGCCGGTAAGAACAATTTTTTTAAAAAATGAAAATAAAGACCATTCTACTGCTAGTGAGATTAGTCTTTGAGTCACCACAAGCAATGTGACATCCTGCAAGATGCCACAGTGTACATGGTATGCCAAATTCAGATCAACCCTTCTGAAGCGCATGCTTTGCACAGCCAACATGCATTGTAATATCTCTTTGCTTCTTGGAGTGTAGGTTACTCTTTCCTAAATACCTATTGATATATTTCACACCTGCTTCCCAGCTAACAGACCTGGCCAGGTATGCAATGGTGTATTTATGAGTAGTGGGGTGGTCCACACACATTTTGTACCCCATGAGAACTTAGAGAAGAACAGTAGCAACGCTGCACCCTGATCCTAAATTTCTGGATGGTTACCAAAAGTCCCTCTGTTGAAATGCACTGTATGATCCTAAGGGAATTTACATGAAAAGTAGTTTTAATTTGGATTAAAACAAATTCCAAAATTAAATGTACCTCTCTCATCATTCCATTGACATCTACAAGTTACTAAAATCTTTGTGCTAGAACTGCACAGCAAAATCCTTTTGCATTAGAGCATCGTCCTTGTATTTCAAAAGCATTCAGCTGCTGCCACTTGGAATGCAAGACAATTGGCATATCAGCATGATCCAGGATAATATAATGCACTAGTTGAAATTAAGCCAAGCTCCAACATTATATCACTAAGCTGATGCTGTATGCCAAGTAAATGTGTATCTGCAACATCGCACACAGAACCTATTTGCAAAGCATTTAAATTAGGTTGGCACACATTTCAAGACCTTTCCACAATAATGCAGAAGAGCAATTATTTTACTTGCATTCCTGCTTAGATGTTAGGCCATAATTAACTACCTTACAGAAAAAAAGTGGAGGTCACAAATACTTCTACCTGGAGACAGAAACTGGTGAAGAGATCAGTAGGAAGTTGGGAAGGGAATTAAAATTAACCTGATGAAGAACAGTGTTTATATAACTGAAACACATTATACTGCAGCATTAATTTTAGTTCCAGGGGAAGGAAAGACGTAGGAAGCAGAAATGACATTTTGTCATTGAGCAGAACAAGGCGGGTAACTCAGCTAGGCAGACCCAGTAACATCAGAAGAAGAACACGGCAGTCAAAAGATGGGCTCACAAAATCTATGAGCACTTCCATTAACATTTAGATTTATATACTCCACATATTGGAGCATGACAGCTGAGCTCATCAGAGCTTCAGGCAAGAGAAAAGCCTATGAACACAGGCGTTGATGACAGCACTACTGACCTGAGTGAAGAGACTAACCTGAGACTACGGTATGTGTCAGCTGTCACGGTGACATCCAAGTGCCTGTTTTACTCTGGATTTTTACATATTAGGAAAAGTTAGAATTTTTTAACTCTATAGAGTTTATGACATTCAACAGCAGCTATCAGGTAACTGCTTTTAATTGTGATTTTATTTGGTTTCAGAAAGAACGAAGATAAAAATTTTCCGAAGTTTAACTTTATAGACCTCATTAGGATGATGGGAAAGAGCAGCTTTAACAGACAGCCTTAACAAAATCCTGTAAAACTGATACTTTGAACACTGACCACAACATTTGCACAACCTTAGATATAAGTTGCAGATGTCATATTTTAGCAGAAATGGTGCAATCAACTCTCTACAATTCAAACTATGAGGAACGTCTTTATGATACCCAACACATTTTAAAGCCACATGCCAGAACAGAACCTATTTAACTAACCCAAGAAAAGCAGGGGCTTTAGACAGGAATTACACTTCACAATAGGTTTTTATATTCTTATAACTTCAGTTTTGCCCACAACTCTGGTTACAGAAGATTTCCATGGGCGACACTGCAGCCTGAGAGGGGCACAGTGATGGAGATCCCTCCTGTGCTAAACGAAGTGCCAGGTTTGTTCCACAGAAGGTGGCACAGGGGAGAAGGTAGGTGGTGGGCAGAAGCCCTGTGTTCTGTCCCACTCTGGACAGCCCTGAAAAAAGCACTTGGGGTAGTGCACTTCAGTAAAGAGCTAAGCTGAGTACTATAAAAAGTAGTCCTAAATAATCTACCTCCATTATGCTTTACAAAAATGGGATCTGGTCAGAGAACAACGTTCCTAAATATTACTCGAGAACAATTTACATCCATTTCACGTCAGTTCAAGGCAACAAACCCATAGAGAAGAAATGGCAAAAAAAACCCAAACCTAGAACTGCGCTGAACTAAAAACGTGTTAATTGTTTTTATATTACGACAGTATTTTAAATTCTGATAGAAATATATAGGACAGCCCCAGGTCTGTAAAGCTTACCTTTTATATACATAATACATCATTTAGGAAACAGAAAGACAGATGAACTGATTTGTTAAGGAAGTATGTGCCGAGAAGTTTCCCATATTTTGCCTGGTTCAGTGCTTTTTCTACAGCACTACTTTCTGGAAGCAGACACTTTTTATAGGAAACGTTTTTTGATCTTATAAAGCATGAGGAAAACTGAAAACCAAACAAGACCTGAACTCATACTGCTATTTTTCATGAAAGCCAGGAAGCTGTTCTCACCTTGCCATGGACTGACTTTTCATCAAAGCTCCACAGAACACAAACAAACACTGCTTGAAGCAGTAAACAATTGCCTGAAATCATCAATAGCTTAGTAAATGTTCTTCAAGTGTTCCTAGAATGAACACCAAGATGTTTCAAAGAACAGATGAAACCACCTAAGGTTTCACCTATCTCAAAACCAACTCAAGCACGTGCATAGAGTGAGGAATATTAATAACAAGTTTTGTCTCATAAAGAAGGCATCCAACGCAGACAAGCTACATTTTGATAAATAACTTTTGGAATGTCTTAGAAAATTAAGAAAAGTAATTTTTATTTGGCTAACAGCACTGCGAAGGCATGGCTCATCCCTTCCTGGAAACTTACTCTACATTCGAAAAACCTGCAAAAGCACTAGGACCTACAAAAAGATGTGGAGGATGACATTTCTGTTGATAAATACTATAAACAGGAAAAAGATAAAGAAAATAAAGGCAGATGGGAGTCAGGAATGGTTAATCTTTTTTAATCAATGCAGAGGCCAATAATTTTATTTTGAAAGGTTTTCCTTTTCATTGCCTGTTACCATTCTTTACTGTAGCTTCAAGGGTGATGGTAGTGAAACACCCCTGTAGTGAAAATAATATATTTTCTCAGCATAGTTGTTGGTATAGAACTTCCTCCTAGTGACCCCAGCTCATATAATCTAAAAATCTTTAAAATCTTGAAACCATCCATACTCCAGGCTTAGCTTTAATTTAATCTTGGCCCGGTCTGAAATTCTGACTTCTGGAACCCAAACTAGACTGTTTTAGCCTTCATTAGCCCTACATCCATTCCTTAAGAACTTGCCACCTCGGAGACAAATCCTCTGCACACAGAAACATCACAGAGGTGACGGTCTTCAGCTTGGACTACTGTGTTACCTCAAAGCAAAATCCATATGAAAGGCCTTCTTCCACAGTTCCCTTATTCCCCTGTTACTTGCTCACTTCCAGCTAAAACTTGTCACCGCCTCTGCACAGAATCCTTCCTGTTCTGTCTCTCCCCCGAGCTTTCCTCCTTCTTTGACCTTTCGTTACGTGTCTTGTCCTTCGGATGTTACTCAAATGACCCTCCCAGCCACTGATTTCCAGCAATTTGGGGAAGTTTTAAGGCAAGATTCCTTTTAGAATTAACCAACCTGAGTTCCATATCCTATTTATATTTGTCTCTAATTAATGCTGTGTATGTTCCACTGTCATTTTGTAAGAATCCCTGCATTATCAGCATTGAAGTTGAAGCTTACATTTAAAGTATCAGTGTATACAGCCTATGTTTCTTTCAAATGCTACAAAATTCACCATGTGTAACTTTGTAAAGCATTTTATCTATTTTTATACCGCCTTTCAAAAAATACTTATTACCAATACGACCATCCCTCCTCCACAGCTTTGCCTCCTACAAGAAGCCTGAATAATTGAAACTTTCATTTTACGTGGAACTTCCACTAGTAATTACCCTCTAATAGCACCTTTCAAAATCAATTCAAAATGCTTAGCTCCCAGGAATAAGTCTTAAAAAAAAAATGCTGCAAAGTATACTAGTCAGCTCCAGCTTATGGATACTTGAAAAACACTGTTATTACTGGTGGTCTCAAATTATGCTTTTTCTAGAAGAGTCAACAGTGACCACTACCACAAACAGATATTACGTGACAAGGTGAAAATAAAAAGGTATTTTATCAGACCCCACATCTTTCATACATTTGAACAACTAACAGTCTGTCAGGACTTTTCTACTTCCACTGTCCACATCAGAACAATAGACTAGGGATGAAATGGAAGACTTCAATGCAGCATTGTCTGAAAATGGATGCACAAGGGCAGCTTATGATCAACTACTGCAACCCAGTGAGTAACTCAGGGTGCCACCATACCCATCACTTTTACAGCTGCAACCGCAGCAGTTTTGAAGTCTAAAAAGACAACCTTATATGCCAGGAATAATACCTAGAAAAACTTAATCCGCAGAGTTCCAAAACAATGACAAAAATGTGACAGGGTTGTTTTGGTTTTTTTTTTAAACAGAAAATGAAATGCAGTGGATTTATAAATGAAAGGTATTGGAGTAATGACTACTGTGCAACATACATAACATCACTAACCCCAAATCCTCACCCTTGGTGTTGAGCTATGCTGGGTGACTATCTATTAAACTAGCCCATCAAGTGTGAGGTCTGTAAGGGTTCCGCAAACTGTGGACCTTTTTAGTGTCTCTCTAAGCACCATATACTCAAATGACTTATGCTTTTTACCAAGGCAAGACTCTGAACACCAGCTTGAAAAGCAGACGCTGCCAGTGCAGAAAGCTGCAGCAGGGCTAATCTGCAGCAGTGTTCACTGTAGCTGAGAAGAATATTAAGAAGCACAAAGAATTAACACAGAGCTGCAGTTCTGTTCCAAAGAGCTTCTAATTATGATTATTCTGTAGCCATACTGCCTGCATTTCGACTCAGTCCAAAGTACTGCCACTTGTGTGGTTGAAGAACAGCTACATGTCCAATTTGGGTGCCATTCCCAGTCCCGTACATCTCCAGAAGTCCTGTCTAAGGAAACTTTCTGGTTTTGGTCTAAACCCAGAATACCAGTCCCTTCAAATCCTACACATGCCTTCAAAGAAAAGTGGCAACCAGTTTTGGTTTTGAGAGAAAACTGCCTCATGCTCTTTGACAAGCTAAACTGTACAGATCTCTAGAAGCACCCCAAAGCCACAGTTTGGTTTTCCAAAAGGCAGCACTGAATCACAGCAACACATTAATAAAACAATGGTAGCAACTACTTGGCATACAAGTCTGGAAGAACACCCTCTTGTATAGCACTTTACACTATCACTCCATATGCCTTCCTTTAAAAAACTGCCCAACAGTCTTCTCTTCTTTCCAAGACTCCAAAAACGTAAAACTTGCAATCTGACCTGTTCTTTCTATGATTTAAGAGCAGCGTCATCAAAAAAAATTACCACCACTATGTGTATATGAAGAATAAATTCAGCAAAGCTTGAACCCATCAAAGAGCATGGTGGGAAGGAAACAAATCCAGCGAAACAATGCAAAGGTGGTGTAGGAATAGCCCAGCCACTGATACATGCAGGTGGAAGAGGTGGATCTTATTATTACACAGCAAAATCAACATGCAAATAAACAACTTTTAACAGAAAAAACCCTACAACAATACAACAGCAAATCCTTGGTTTGTCATCAAAATTTACATTTTTATTTCTAAGTGGGTCTGTTTAACCTAGTCTGTCTAAAAATTAGTCCAGTGAGTGGTCCAGCCTATTTTTTTGCCTTTTTTTTTAAAAAAAAAAAAAGCTTGCAAAACTAAAGCGTTAAGATGTAGCTTGAAAATAAATAATCAAGACTTCATAACTACACAGGAAACGAGTCACCACGTGGTTCCCTTACTACACAGGCAAGGGAGGTTTAAAGAATGTCAGAAGTCCTCAATAGCAGTTTGCAATTATAATAAAGTCACTTGATCTGCATTTAATGACAAACCATTCTTGGAGACTGTCCCTAAATACTGACAATTTTCAGCTCCTGTTCCATAGTTTTGCTCCTTTTGTGGCCCGGAGAAGAGCACAGGGAGCAACTGTTTGATGTTTGGTGATATTAGGGTTTTCCAGTAGATGTGGTAAACATATGCAAGCAGAAACACCTACAAAGGGACAGAAAAATCAAAAATTTCTCTCTTCAGAGAGGGCTTCAGCAAAGAGAAGCAGAGGCTCCTGCCACTTGAATAACTCTTAGGCCATGAGAAACAGTATGATCCTGGCACTGAAACCATTCCCCGGCAAAAGCTTTTCAGGAAGCTGTTCTGGCATAGATTTCGATATACTGGACAACATGACTAAACAGAGTTAGCTACAATGGTTACATGCCAAAGTAGAATGGTGGCACAGTTTGGATTCACGTTATAAAATCCTAGTTGTTCCATTTCATTTCTATTGGAATAGTTAAAACTCAAGCCTAAATCTGCTTTAAACTTCCAGAACAGCTCCCCTCAACGTAACAGTAAACTTGCTGACTGCTGCCTTGTACACATAGTTATAACTAAACCCAAGTATTTCTGTTTCCTGCTTTGATGGCAAAGAGATCCTACACCGCCAAACAGATAGCAAAACGCTAACCTGGTCGTATTAGTTTCGCAAGCCAACAACCTTGCAACAGAATGGTTTATTTTTTAAGTATGATAAAGAGATTCTCATTAAGTACCCAAAATCCATTCTGTCACGCATGCAAAAATTAATTCCTACTGTAACAAGTGGATTTTAACTCAGTGTTTTGTGCTCTTGTGTAAAACAGGCTGAAAAAACGTTGGATATTTTCTCCTTGGGAAATGAGGATTTGGTTTAATTAAAACATTTTGTGAGAACATAGGCATTTCATCAATATTTTAAACAAAAACAGTGCCAATGTTTTTGAAGTGCTCCATCCTCAAATGGGATTGATATTTTGCCCCAATTAAGCACAAAACTCTGACATCTCAATCTCCCACAGAATGAAAATTCCCCGTGATCAGTTACAGGCTTGAAGCTTGAGTCTGCAAGTGGCTGTCATGATCCATTTCAAAGGGTACTTACTTGTATTTACAGCAGAAAAATTCTTCACAAGTATGAACTGGAAAAGTCTTGGAAAAAATCATCACAAAAATAACAACTTCATATAAAATCTCTGCTTCTTCAACAGTATTTTTATTGTTCCTTGAAATGAAAAAATTGTCCACATCCCATTTGCAGCAAAACTAAGATTTCTTTCAAGAAAATCCACAAAAGCATGTGTTCTTAAAAGTACTGCCTCTTCAGTTTTGTACATATGTAAGCAGGATTGTTCCAGTGACAGTACTGAACCACCCTGAATCACCAGCTTACAGCAGCTGAGGGGATGAACAGTACTGACTGGTGGCTATATATTAGAAGACAACTAATGTTTGAAAGTATGAGAACTAACATTACAAGAACCACAGACGAGTTTTCTGACAGGCAGGTTAGCAACAACTAGTAGCACCATAGGGTTAAGAAACAAGTCAATGGAAACATAGAAGATAATATAAAGAAGGAATGGCAAAGTGAATTTCTTTGAGATTCCTTTTCATTGCCAAAGCAAAAAGGCAGCAAAAAGAAAAAACTTCTGCAAGTGAGCTGTTAACTAGGTAAGTGATATAAAACAGGATATAGTCTGAAAAATTTCATCATAAAGGATGAAATAATGCCCCTACGATTATCACCAAAGGAGGATGTTACACAACAGCTGCTCCAGTAAAGGTTTTGAATCCATAAACTTGGGGATATCTCATATTTAAGACCTCTAAAAGAGGCTGAATGAGGTGCTCGGAAGTAATAAAAGTCCAGAAAGACTGGCAAAACGGTCCAGTCCAACAATCAAGGGAACTGAACAGGGTTATCTGGATAACTAAAGAGTCTGGTCAATCAGCCACTGGGTTCTGGGAAAATAAGATGGTAGCTGATGTGGGGTTCAAGCAATTAAAAGAAGGAAATATAATGAATGACAACTGGGGCAGATGTATGGAAAACAGGTCTTGTTAAACTAAATTGATATTTTGTGGATGTGGAAACAGTTGCTTTAAATGAGGTATGCTACCTATGATGGGTGAACTGGCAAACTTTAGTGCCTGCTGTAACGTTAAGACCAAAAAGAGCAAATAGAGCGTTTGGATGTAGAAAAAGGGATCTGAAGTAGTGGTATAGAGGTGATGCTATTTCTGTGTTTTGGGCTAATGCAGATGTTTCTGGAACATTGTCTGCTCTAGGACAGTGGCAGTAAGTTGGAGAGTTTAGAGAACGGCCAGTAGAACAACTGAGGAATCAGAACATACCCCTTTACTACAACATTCAAGGAGACCTATCCACTCATCTTGTCAAAGAGAAGGTAAAAAGGACTACAGACTAAACAGCTACACAGGAAACAGAAAATTAAGAAATTCTGTCTAGCTGACAAAGGTCTAATCAAGACAAATTACTGGAAGTTGGGGCTGGATAAATTCAGATCAAAATGTGCATCATATTTCTCAACAAGGGAAAATATTAAGCCACTTACAGTAACTACCAAGGGTTATGGTGGATTTTTCAATCCCTGGGAACTTTTTAAATATCAGTGTTTATGCTGTAGTGGATGATATTCAAATATAGCTACAAGCCTGGGAGCCAAAATGGGACAGTAAACCCCTTTGTTCTCCCTTACATGGCAGATCAGGGTAGGTGACCACAACAGATCATTCTGATCTTTTAATCTCTGCACCCATGGATTATTTCCCCTCATTTTTTCTTTAATAGATAACCACTCACTGTGCTCTGTTATGGAGAAAGTCCTCCTATTGGTTCACAAGGCACTGAAAACACTACCTATTTTGTACTTCATTGCCGTTTTGAACTAAAGCCATTACAGTAACAGCTCATCACCTCAACAGTTTTAGGATGCTTATTTGCCTTGTTCTACTCCCTCAAGAAAGCAGCCCCAGTTAGTTCAGAAAGTGGCCTACTTGACTGAGAAATATAGGTCCAGCAAAAGCACCATCAGCAAGTATTGCACCTTCCATGGCGCTGTGTACTGTGTTCACAATGTTCACAATGCTCTACAATAATTCAGTCTTCTCTTTCCAACAGGAAGACAAACCCAAGACCAAGACAAAACCTCACCACAGCAACGCCTTAACAACAATGGTTACGATCTCTTCACCTTCTAGTCCTCCCAGTAAAGAGATCTAAACAAAAGTGTGTGTTTTCCATCAGTAAATACCATGCCTCACTTAGATATCCGTCCCAGTCACTCCCCTCTGGTAAATCTCTGTATTAACATGACATGCTGCTGGCTCACAGGAAATCTTGAATTCTCTGCAGATGTTAGAAAGAAGGATGGAAGGTAGTCCTTTATGTTTTGTCACTAAATTAAGGATTTGTTGTGAAATGTCTTCCCACAGATTTAAGCACATCTGTATGCTGACATGAGCGGTTGCCTTGGAAACCAAACTGCTCAAAATGTAGTAAGGACAGAAGACATGTTAGCCAACAGCTTCAGAATTGTTCCCATCGTTAAACAACTACACCACTTGTCAATCTCTACAATATTACAGGAACTGCTGCTAAGTAATTCTATCAATAGATGTTTTATCCATGCAAAACAAGAAGGTTCCTCCCAGTAAGGTAGCTTCTACCATTTGTACATTTATAGGGTTTTTGAGGTGGGGTTTTTTGGATAGAGGGGGGGTTAGATTTAGGAGACAATTACCACAGCCCTGGTTACAGCTAGTCATTCAGCACTCTTGGTATCCGGAAGGGAGTAAAACCATGCAATGATGGTTTTTATGTTCCCCATTCATGCAAGATGGAGCCACAGTCTTCACTTAAACATTTCAATGTTGCCGACTGTCATTCAAGATGCACACACACCACTTAACCAAATGACAGATGCTGAGGGGAACAACTTTCAGATTTGTCCATGCAGAAAAAAAAATTATTACTTGGCAAGTTCATGGTCTTTCTCATTCAACTGTAGAAATTGTACAATTGTCACCAATAAAAAATTAAATATTAGTCCAGATGACTGTTTAAAACATACTATATTGGCAAGTAAGTCATATTTGTAATACCATTGTAGTTTATTTCAATGTGAGGACAATGTGATACATACACGCATTGATCTACAAGACTAACTTATGAAAAGCTATTCCTCTGACTTATGTAAAATCCTTGCAATAGGATATAATTTTAATTATCTGTAATATACCAAACATTCCCTAAGTTTTGAATAAGGGATGCAGAATCACACATTAGCATGTAAGAGAAGAATTTTCAAAAGCGTTCAAGGTCATCTTTGCTAGAAGACATCTTTTTCATGAAAAAAAAAAACAAAAAAACCAAACATTGCCTTTTTAAGAAACGTGTCTCTGTTTCAGGAGATTTTTCATTAAATTCAGAAGCAGAGTCAGTTGTGCCCCTCTTTCAAATACATCCCGTAGCCCCACAGGCAGGGCAAGGGGGAAGATGGAGAACCAAATTTGACCTTAAGAGAAATTAACCCATATACCATGATACCATCAGTAGCAGTGTGGATGCCATGAAGGTCTACAGAAATACGCATCCATGTTCTTTTGCTTACTGCTGCTGGGGATTCTGCCTGTAACTCTATAGTTTAGATGCCATACTTCTTATTAGAATTGTCTTACCAATATGCTCCTCAAAGACAATTTCTTCTGCCTCCACATCTTTGTAAGCACCACCTTTCACCTCTACAGTTCTTGGGGGAATCTATGAGAAGCCTAACTGTAAGACTTGCTTAGTTGTTACCAGTGACTGACTAAACAGTTTAAAATGGCAATCTCCTTCCAAATCAATGTTGTTCATTCTCCCCCAAAGCACTCAAAAAGCAGACGAAAAAAGGTTAAGCACATAATGCTTGGAGCTTGCTTCTACTTCATCCCCTTTCTTAGGGCTTAGATGACCCAGGATGTCCCAGACATCCAGCAGAGCCCCTTGCCTCAATCCGTAATACTGCTCTTTGGAAGCAGCTCTTCATTCCTCCCCCTTTACTACAAGCTCTATCTTAGAAATACTCTCTTGAAATTCTTTTTATAGTTTAATTCACTATTTATTTCTTACCATGTTCCAGACAGTCCTCTTATCTCCACATAATCAGTCAAAATAATAAGCATAATTGTCATTTATGCAATAATTTCAATAATCAATTATCCAGCACATTTTTCCTCTTTTTTTTTTTTTAAATACTTTCAGATCACTTAAGTCAGTCTGTGACAAGAGCCTGAGCCTGATCTGTGATGAAGATGTAGAATGATGTGTCAAGTATGTGTATATGAGATGACTGGATCACGATAATTGACTCTGTGTGAGCTTCCTTTTATCTTTCCTGGCCTCCAGCACGGCTGCAAGCTTTACCTCAAGGGATGCAGCAGCATCAGAGCAAATTTACCTCCAGACCTTTCAACCCAAAGCTCTCCATGCAATTATTCATACTGAGCTGACAAGCTTTAAGAAGAGATTTCCTAGTACCCTTGTATTAGCCTCCAGACAGTCTTTTGCCACCAGCAAGGCAGCAGCAAGAGACCTGTTTGGGGAACCCATAATTTGCCATCTTGACTGCATGCACAGTATGAATGAGATCTCTTCAGAAAGGTGCCGGTGTTGGGGAGGTTGCTATAAGATGTCATCTTAGCAGGTAACTGCATCTTTTCATGCAGGTGGTGCATATTAATTATTCAAGCAGTTTGATACGGCAGCTATACAGCCTCCAAGACTTGCACTCTACAAAGGAAAGGGGATGGTACAGTCAGGCAATAGTCTGCAGGCTTAGTGGACTCCGAAAATCCTTGTTCATGTCAAATACTATTTTGTAGACAGCTGTCACGGTTTAAGCCCAGCTGGTAACAAAGCACCATGCAGCCACTTGCTCACTCCTCCCCACCGACCCCAGCAGGATGAAGAGAAAACATATAGGCAGGCTCGTGAGTTGAGACAAGGACAGGGAGGGATAGCTCACCAATTACGGTCACAGGCAAAAAACAGGCTCAACTTGGGGGAAAAAACAAAATCAGTTTGATTTGTTACCAATCAAATGAAAACAAGGATAATGAGAAATAAAACCAAAACTAAGAACACCTTCTGCCCACCCCTCCCTCCTTCCCAGCTCAACTCCACTCCCAGTTTCTCTCCCTCCTCCCTGCAGCGGCACAGGGGGACGGGGAATGGGGGCTGGGGTCAGTTCATCACACGTTGTCTCTGCCGCTCCTTCCTCCTCAGGGGGAGGAGGGCTCCGCATTCGGCCCCTGCTCCGCCGTGGGTCCTTCCCGCGGAAGACAGTCCTTCATGAACTTCTTCGGCGTGAGTCCTTCCCATGGGCTGCAGTTCTTCACAAACTGCTCCAGTGTGGGTCCCTTCCACGGGCTGCAGTCCCTCAGGCACAGACTGTTCCAGCGCTTCAGGGGCATCCCCCTGCTCCGGCGTGGGCTCCTCTCTCCCCGGGCTGCAGGTGGGCATCTGCTCCCCCGCTCCCCTCCATGGGCTGGGGGGGACAGCCTGCCGCCTCACCATGAGCTGTGGGGGCATCCCCTCCTCCTTCACTGACCTCGGTATCTGCAGAGGGGTTCCTCTCACATTCCAATCCCCTACTCACTGCAGGTTTCTCCTCTTAAATCTGCTCTCCCACAGGTGTTACCACTGTCACTGATGGGCTCAGCCTGGGCCAGAGGCGGGTCCAGCTTGGAGCCAGGGAAGCTTCTAGCAGCTTCTCACAGGAGCTGGCCCTGCAGCCCCTCCCCCGCTACCAAAACCCCACCACACAAACCCAAACCAACAACTAATGCATGAGCTTGGTTTGATGATAATTATGAATTTTCTCTTTGTAGAATCAGGAAGATGGAGAGACTATTAGCACAACAGGTAAACCGCTCAGGGTCTCTGAGTCTCTGTGCCAGTTTTGCAGCTCATCACGATGTAGGTTGAAAACTCATCTCTTTCCTTCAGAAACAATAGCAAGACTAAGATTTCTAGATGAAGCTAAAGACTGTGACTAAAAAAGTGACTTAATAGCATGCAGTGAGCCACCACTGCATTTGCACCTCTGCCTAGAGAGATGCCTTGTTCTCTCCCTCCCCAGCTCTCCTGCTACCCCTAAACAAAACAAAAAGCCTACCACCAAATAAAGAGGTAGAAATAAGACTCAGACCACTCGCTGTTGGAGGACCAATATGCTGTTTTAAGCATCCAGTTCCTGCAGAGCTTTAACAATACAACCATAGATTTTTAGATTTGCTTAATATTTTCACTACTTATAAGACCTTACAGGAGAGGGTGAGGCAGGATATTTTGGGATTTGGGGGTGAAGGAGAGCAGTAAGGGTTGTTTTTACAGAATGAAAGAATTACAAGTTAAAAGAGTACCCTGTGACTTTAAAAACAAATTAAGCAGAGAAGTCAAGAAAGGTTTCAGCTTGTCGTTTGAATAACAGAGGACAGCAAACCTGAAAGGGTAATTCATTGCATCAGTTGTACCAGTGTATTTCAAGAGGCACTGAATTGCCCTGTGGAAATATCTACTTATCTCTAAACAATTAGCTTAGACTAGACACTGAACTTTAGACAGTAAGTGCTAGGTGAGATGAATCACCCTTTCCTTTATTCTCTACCTCTACCTCCCTTTGCCTGCTGGCACACAAGGGAAATATTCCCTGTTTGTAATTCATGTGGGGCTGACACTGTTGTACACTATTCAGCATCTCAAGTTTCTTGTGTATTAATCCCTGAGAGTCTCCAGCCTACAGGGGACCAGTAGGACACAGATATAGCTGGGTTTTATAAAACAATAACCCCAAACCAGAAAATCCCAGTAACTGAGTTTTTCATATGTTCATAGAATATTAGTCTACAGGTATTCCCCCCCACATCCAAACATCACAAAGGAAAAAAAAACACACCAGAGACTTCAAATGGAAGTACCTCTTCAAAGACTGTCAACCAGTGAAGCTAGGCTACCCACAGGCCTTTTCAAATGAGACACGGCAGGTAGCTGAGACAAGCAAAACTTCAATCTATGTTGCTGTTTTCCTTAGGAAAACATTTAATTTCAGCAAACGTACAGAAAATTTATATAGTTACATTCAGACTTGGTTATCTAATAAATTCCTTGCTGAATTTTTATTATTCAATTAATGCACAGACTACCAGTAAACACAGTTTAAGTCAGACATCAATTGTGAAAGAATTCTGTTGCCCTAACTTCTCTGCCTACTAGATTTTGAGCAAAGTATCTTAAAATGTCTTACCACTCTCCTTATAGCCACATCTGCCTTCTGCATATTAAAAAAAATCACATATAGAAAGTGACAGCTCTTCAGTTTAAGAGAAAACAGTGTCATTAAGCAAGTTCCTACAGGTTCTACTTCTTGCTTTTATCCACTCCAAAACCTCTTCTTACCCCTTCGCTAAGTGTCGCAGTGAATTTGCATCCCTGTCTAATCATGGGCCCAATAAAGCATAGTACTGACACCGTCATCCGATTTTTCAGTGAAAAGCTAATGAAGTTTTAAAGTAATAATGGCTTTTCAAGGCCTGCTAGGCAAACTGACTAATGGACCTGGGCTTTGGAAAAAGAATTGCTTCCAGTGACACAGAAGGTTACAAGGTTGGGGATGCATTTTAAAATATACTCATTCACCGAGAAGTTCAGGACAGGAAAAATAGCTTGTTGGACTACTTAAGCTCAGAAGTAGAACTACAGGGAGAGTCCAATCTGCTCATCAGCCTCACATACATCAGCACAGGCAATATCAAGAGGGTTTGTTTAGTGACTGCAGATCATGCAACCTACATTTAACCAGACAGCATACAATATATGGATTGCAACACAGTTGGTAGCCAGTCCTTCAGCTGGAGTAACAACTGTGTGGTATTTCAGCTTTGCACCACTCCTGACAGCAGGTAAAACATTATAAGCTGGTACTAGAGACTCCCTGCATTTGAAAGTACCAGCCTCAGAAATTACAGTAAGAGTACCTTAGTTTTATTTAATTATTTACTCTAGCCCTTAAAGTTACGGACAGGTACAAAGCACAAAGATCCAGAAGAAGAGCTGGGAAATTAGAAATAACACCAGAAAGTTTCACTTGATGCCACCCCATGAGCAGGGGCAGTCTGGGCAGGCAGCGTGCTCATACCCTGGGACCCACATTGCTCATCCTTGCTCAAGGCTCAGTGAGCCAGCAGCTGGCTGGCAATCAGCTGTGAGCTCCATCCCATTCCTGATGAGCTTTTCAAATGACCTGTTATTGCAAGAACTGCTACATTTCCACAGCATAGTCCTGGATGGAAGTAGATAAACCATGTGTCTTTTACAGTATGACTGTAGAATAACACAGCAGTATGTTTCCAGGCAACATCTTCAGAGTTCATGTAAATGCTCAGCAACAAGCAGTGTTGTGGTCTCTTATGGGCACTGCCATTTCAGGTCCTGGTGGACCTCGTCCCTCAGTGTTGCAAGAAGCTCCAGACCAAATACATGATTCAAGTTCTTGCCAGTGAAAACCTCCCACTGACTGACCGACCACCTTCACTTCTGATCCTACAGCAGAAAATCAGAGTTGAGAAGCAGGCATAGTTCTTCCCTCCTCTAGAGGGAAGAGGAACTTTTTAGTTACAGAAGGTGGGAAAGGGAAAGATTTAGCGACTTCAGGAGGGTGAGTGGATGTGTCCCCTCTTTCTTTTTTCTTTGCAGGACTGACGAGAAGATAGGTATCTTCCAATGTTCCTCTGCACAGTATGTCTGGGAAGGGAAAGAATGGAGCTTGCTGCAGCCACCCCCCAGCTTCAAAGAGCTACAAAGCGCAGCAGAATTATCAAGCAGCACTGAACTGAGGCTAGGTAGCATTTTTTTTTCCTCAGAAAGAAAAGATTACATAGGTATGCAGGTATTGGATCAGAGTTGGATAAATGGTACTGAATGAATTTGTGGGATATGATCAGTGCTTGGGAACAGGTTTCCAGCTCCTACTTTCAGCAAAGAGTAGGAGTTTCCACAAGAGCAAATAAGCTACTGCAGACTGCAGGAGTATTAAGACTTTTGTAAGGGCCACAAATATAAATGGCAGTTAATTACCTCCTACTTTTTTTTTTCTGCTTTTCTTTTAATACCATGATTATTTGACATTATTAACATGGAATCCAAACCCCAAAATTCATTCTTTCAATGCTGCACAGTTACAAAAGTATGCACCAAATAAAGGTGAGGCACTACTCAGAGGAATAGTGAAAATCTAACATTTTCATAGAATTCATTTGTCATGATGCCACATCTTCCTTAAATGGAAAACCAGAGCAGTATATTAGATAACTCTCAACTTTGGGATGTTTGTAACAACTATAATACTTCCAGTATAAATCTTTACTGAAAATTTGCATGGAGGAGATCAAGATCTGTAATATAATAGTGCAATTATAACGTAGCAAAAATATTTCTAACTTTAATGAACAGAAATACACTCCCAAGTGTACACTGCCTAGTTGCAACAATTTATTTTTTCCAGATATCGAACTGTCAGGTAGGTACTATGAACTCATATGCTGCTGGGTACATAAGCGCTTCATGGACAACTCGCAGAAACACCATCCTTACAGTATTCCCAAGACCTGTGTTGGGCTTCCAATATCTCAGAACCAGCCAAGTTTGACTTCAGTGCATTTTATTGGTGATTATACCTTTACGAACAAAGGAAACAAAAAATTATTGCTGTGGCAAGGGGAGTGAAAACTGCATGCAAGAAGAAAGCTCCTGGTAGGGAGACAAAAACTGTGAATACAGAAGTAACCTCAGGTGTACTCAAGAAAAGCAAAACCTTGGCCAAGACTGATGAGGCATTTATCTTCCAGAGTAGAAAGAGTAGAAGTCTCTGTCTGATGTCTCGACAGTACTTAATCAGATCTCTTAGGAACACGGTCTGAAATGACTAAATGCAGTCAATGAAGTATCTGAGCAATTAACAGGAAACATGAAGAACTACAGGGAAGGAAGGATGTACCTTAAATACCACCTCTGCCAATCTTAAATGCTTCACTCCAAGCATTTATCCACAGGCCAAAGCCTTTCCATAAGGGAAAAGAAACAAGAGAGTAGTACTTTTTTTAATCATCAAAGGTAGTATAGACAAGCAATATTCTAATGGTTAAAGGAAATATTTCCCTTTCCTCAGGAAAGTGCTCTAACCACCAGGTCAAACTGTTCTGGGCAGCAGCACTTAACTCCATAATGAAGCTGTTTCACTTTGCAAAGCACAACACAGATCACTATTAGTTTAAAAAGCCAGCTAACATGAAGGACCATAATTTTCTAGCCCAGATATTAGTGTACTGAAAAGCAAGGAAAACCTTTATGTCAGTTACTATAACCATGTCATGCTTTTGTTATTATAGTTTGGTAAGCCTGTGGCACTCTGGTCACGCACAGAAATGCAAATCATCTATGCTGGGGAGAACTAGGTTGAAAAACTGAGGATCAGGTGGTTTGTTGGGTTTTTTTTAATTGTCCCTAGATTTGCAGGCAAGTATCTGATTTTCACACTTGTCACTGATGACTCATCTATAAAACCACAAAGAGAAAAAAAGCAGCATCAGCACAGGTCACATTATGTAATTACACGGTACATTCACCCCCAAAGTCCCCCTGCCCTTACAGTCCTCTGCCTTCGCTCCACCACACAGCTCACACCCACCACAAGCTTACTTGTAAGGACCCCGTGGGACACCTTCATCTTTTCATTTTCCTGTAACTCTATTAAGCAGTCCTTGAAATTAACTTTCAGTTAAAAACTCTTTCGTTATCATAAGGGGCTGCTAACAAATCACCCGGAAATGCTAAGCCCTCAGTATCAAGCCTGCAACATTCGGCAGCGGTGACATACTAAATTCAGTTTTGCTTTTCTCTAAGCAAGGTAAGGAGCTGATAAAAGTCAGATACCAAAGCATTGACTCATACTGGAGTACTATTTATAATGCTGAATTTAATAAATAAGTAAATAAATAAATAATGTGTCTAAGACACCTCAAAGATTGATTTCTTTTAAAATCAAAAGAGGATGGAAAAGGCAGCTATTTTAAAAACTGCTGGCAAAGTGAAAATCCTGTTTGCAGTTCCCTTCCTGGCAAAAGTCTAAAAAAGATGAATGAGGAGAAAGCATGTAATTCTCTCCAGTCTTACTAATGGCAAGGTAATACCACTTACTGCAAGACCCTAGTGAATTTTTTGGAGGTACTGACATGAACTTTTTTCCTCCAAAGTTTAGTGTAAGCTAATCACTGATATTTCAAGCGTAGACACTTACATACATGACCCAGAAATGGAACAATACCCCTCCACGCACATCTCTTCCTATTTCTCCCCCCTCTCCTGTTTTGCAACGCACTCTCCAGCAGAGACTAGCTTTTCACTGTGGTAATAGCCATAACGAAGAACAAGACCTCATGGCATAGACTACCTTACATAGACCAAGATGTAGATTAAATACTCACAGTTGCTGATATTCTATTTATTTGTTGTGTACAGAATTATTCTACATGCATTTCCTTACTCACTTTTAGTTTCAACTGCCTAACCCATCAAGTGGGCAGCCTTAATGAGAGCACAAAGCTATGGATAACACCCTCTGAGCAGAGGTATCAATGAGAAGACAGCAACTACTGTTAAAATGCTTCGCCTGTATCTAAATGTGAAAGTACTGGCAAACAGAAGTGATGGTCTATAATGAACCATAAGAAAGGTCAACCTAAGATCACTTTGAAAATGTGTTACAGCAGTACTGAATGTTAACTGAGACAGGAAGTTCACACAAACTGCCACAAATGGACAGGAGCTATATATTTCAAATAAGTCACAGAATCCTAGAATGGTTTGGGTTGGAAGGGACCTTTAAAGATATCTAGTCCAACCAGCCCTGCCACGGCCACGGACATCTTTCACTAGATCAGGTTGCTCAAAGCCCCATCCAAGCTGGCCTTGAACACTGCCAGGGATGGGGCATCTAAAGTGAGCTGTGAGTATTTCGAAACACAGTGCCTCAAAACTGACTGGTGAAGAATCTTGCACCTTCAGACAACACTCACAAAAAAACCACGCAACATTACATAATGTATTTTGGAGATCAGGGTAAAGAGACTCAGAATTGTAACCTAAGGAAAGATACTGCTGTCCTCTTCCTTCCTAAAACTAGCAGGCATTGGGCAGCAAATGGACAACAGTGTCTTATTTTATATTACATAAGAATCTTTCTTTTTTTTTTCTTTTTTTTTTTTTTTAATGAGGCAAATAAGGACAGAATATGGAGGAGACACTGTCCTCCAAAATATGTGTCTCATATGTCTATTTTTCATCTCATCCCTGAATGAGTATAAACCTCAATCTGGGACTTAAAATTGTATGAATGCTTTTCTACAAAAAAAAAAAAAAAAAAAAAAAAAAAAAAAAAAAAAAGAGGAGTATCTGATTAGCCTTAACAAATCCTTTGCTTCTGAGAAACTGCTTTCTGTGCAAACCAAACAATCTATTATTCCATAGCCAACACCATATATATTTTTGTTTTGGCTCATTAACCTGAGCTGGGCAAGCTGTAAATAGAAAGCTCTGTTCTCATTGATTCATTTTTAGAATTAAAACAATGCAATAGGCAAAAGAGGCAAAATGTTTATCATTAGCAATGAATCACTCCAGCCAGTACCTAAAAGACAAATGTTGCTGAAAAATAGTGTTGTGATAACACATTGTGAATAGTCTGAATTTTATTCACAGGCTTACTTTTAATGCTAAAAGCCAGATGCTGCCTGTTAGAAAAACGTACTTCAGCCAAAACTGTCATCTTGTATATGCTATAATGACAGTATAATTCCTACCAGATTATGCCCTTTGATATTCACATATCTGTGAGTGCATATCTGGGTGTGGGAAGGACTTGCAGATTCGCAGTTTGGAAAAACCAAACATGGTTACCTAAATTCTACTCCTGAAGCTGAGATTAGATGAAGCTTCTGTTTTCCTAGACAAAAGCCACTGATTTCCAAGGCAAAACTGATAACTCCTGATGAAGTGGTTTCAGGGAGGAAAGAGTATAAACGTATCTGTATGCTATTGTTAATCAATTGTATCTCAAGCTAAGCAGGATTGTCTAGGAGGCCAGAATCTGATAACAACCCTGGATACCATTGTGTTATATTATCAGGGCAGAACTAACCCTTCCTGGCTAACACACAAGGCAAATTTATTAAATGGAGGTAGCAACTTGAGCTTTACAAATCCTGTGAAAGATCTCTTCTTCACACCTGAGTTCCCTCCTCATCAGTGGATAAACAAGTTTGTCAACAGTGAATTAAATAAAAGTAACAAGTAAAACCTTTTACATATCACAAAATAGCTGTACTATGACATAACATACACCTTTTATTGATAAAGTGACACATCTACTACCATATTTACTTTTTATTACTATATTGCTTTTTACATGAGTAGCAGTGCACATAGTACTATGAAATAGAGGCTAGAGGAAATATTACCACAGTCTCCTAATGCACATTTTCAGAACTGACTCAGATATTAAGGAAACCAAGGACTGAATCACATTTGACCATTTTTTGACTTAGGATTTGAAGCCAAACAAAGAATATACAACTTACAAGTCAAGTCCTCCCAATATTACATCTTCGCAGATGGGTAATTCATATAAGCAGTGAATTGCAACTTTATTGAGCAGTTTTAAATCATAGAATCATTTATGTTGGAAAAGACCTTTAAGATCATTGAGACCAACCGTTAACCTAACACTGACAAGTCACCACTAAACCATGTCCCTAAGTGCCACATCTACACGTCTTTTAAGTACTTCCAGGGACGGTGACTCCACCACTTCCCTGGGCAGCTTGCTCCAGTGCTTGACAACCATTTTGGTGAAGAAATTTTTCCCAATCTCCAACCTAAACCTCCCCTGGCACAACTTGCGGCTGTTTCCTCTCGTCCTATCACTTGTTACTTGGGAGAGGAGACTGACACCCACCTCACTACACCCTCCTTTCAGGTGGTTGTACAGCGCGATAAGGTCTCCCCTCAGCCTCCTCTTCTCCAGACTAAACAACCCCAGCTCCCTCAGCCGCTCCTCACAAGACTT
>JANHGO010000041.1:2167941-2204795 GCA_024606505.1 Aquila spilogaster | reverse complement strand
TCTTCTTCAAGAATCACAGGGGGTTCGGTCTGCTCCCCAGCCGAGACTACCAGGTCAGAGCGTGGGGAGCCCTGGGATGTACAAAGCAGGGGATCTCAAACAGTGGTACGGAGATGATGCTTGATTTGTGCTGGGAGTTCCTGGAACGCTGTCTGCTCAGACAAATATTCAGAACAATGGCAGTGAGTTGGGGAGCTCAGAGAACTGCCATTGGAACCGCTGGTTAATCAGAACACATACCTCTACTAATGCATCCAGGGACATCTAGACATCTGTCTTGTCAAGGACTACAGACGAAGCAGCTACCCAGGAAACTGAAACTTAATTACATAAGAATCTCTGTCTAGCTGACAAAGACCTAATCAAGACAAGTTACTGGAAGCCAGTATTGGAAAAGTTCACACCAAACTGTGTACCAAATTTCTCAATAAAGGAAAATATTAAGACTACCACGGCTTATGGTGTTTATACCGTATTTTTCAGTCAGCGTGGATTTTTTAAAAATCAGTGTTGATGCTACAGCAGATGCTCTTCCAAAATAGCTAAAAGTATGGAAACCAAGATGAGAACAGTAAACCTCTTTGGGCTCTTTTCCATGGAAGATGGGGGTAGGTGACCACAAGACTTTTCTGATCTTTTAATCTCTGAACCATAGGAAAATTTCCACTTAATTTTTCTTTAATAGGTAACCACTGCATTCTGTTATAGACAAAGTATCCATATCTGTTCACAATACACTGAAGATAGTAATTATTTTGTACTGCATTGCAGTTGTGAACTAAAGCCACTGCAGCAACATCTTGTCAGCTCAACAGTTCCAGGATACTTACCTTACTCCTGCAAAAAAAGCAGACCAAGTTATGTCAGAAAGTGACTTACTTGACTGAAAAATACAGTAAGAAAGAGATCAAATAAAAATACAATAAATACCACGTCTCATTTAGTTATTTGCCCCGATCACTCCTTTCTAGTAAATCTCTGTACTGGAGTGACATGCTGTTGATTCACAGGGCATCTTGTATTCCCTGCAGGTATTGAAAAGGAGGATAAAAAATATTTCTTTATGTTTTGTCATTAAGTATTAGTTGAGAAATGTCTTCACAAAGCTTTAAGCACATCTGCATGCTGACATGAGCAGTTGCCTTGGAAACTAAATTGCTCAAAATGTAATAAGGAGAGAAGACATGTTAGTCAGCAGCTTCAGAATAGTTCCCAACATTAAACAACTGCACCATTTTTCAACCTCTACATTATTACAGGAAATGGAGCTAAATAATTCTGCTAATATACGTTTTGCCCAGATAGATGCAAAACCAGAAGGTTCTACCCAAGAAGATAGTTTCTACCACTTGTACTTTTGTGGCGTTTCGTGGTAAGGATTTTTTGATAGAGGAGGAATAGAGTCAGAAGGGAATACAGCCCTGGATTTCTGATATCTAATAATTTAGCACTCAGATACCTAGAAGAGAATAAAACCTTACAAACGTGGTTTTCATGCTCCTCAGACATGAAAGATGTGGCCACAGTCAAAGAATCACAGAACTGTCTGAACTGAAAAGGACCCTCAAAGGTCATCTAGTCCAACTCCCCTGCAGTGAACAGGGACATCTACAGCTAGGTCAGGTTGCTCAGAGCGCCATCCAGCCTGACTCTGAATGTCTCTAAGGATGGGGCATCCACCACATCACTGGGCAACCTGTTCCTGTGCCTCACAACCACTACTGTAAAAAACCTCTTCCTTACATCCAACCTAAATCTTCCCTCTTTAAGACTAAACCATTTCCTCTTGTCCTAATGCAACAGACTTTCCTTAAGAGCATCCCCTTTAGATACTGAAAAGCCACTCCCAGGTCTTCCCAGAGCCTTTGCTTCTCCAGGATGAACAGCTCCAGCTCTCTCAATCCATCTTTGTTGGGGAGATGTTCCATCCCTCGGATCATTTTTGTGGCACTCCTCTGGATGTGCTTGCCTCTCCTGTACTGAGGACTCCACATCTGGATGCGGTACTTCAGTTGAGGTCTCACCAGCACAGAGTAGAGTGGCAGGATCACCTCCCTTGACTTGCTGGCCACACTTCTTTTAATGCAGCCCAGGATACGGTTGGCTATCTGGGCTGCGAGAGCACATTGCTGGCTCATGTCCAGCTTGCCTTCCACCAGTACCCCCAAGCCCTTTTTGGCAGGGCTGTGCTCCATTTTTACATCCCCCAGCTTGTACAGATGGTGCAAGTTGCCATGACTCAGGTGCAAGACCTGAACCTCATGAGGTTCACCTGGGCCTACTGCATGAGCCTGTCTAGGTCTCTCTGGATGGCATTCCATCCCTCAGGCGTGTCGACTGCACCACACAGTTTGGTGTCATCCACAAACGTGATGAGGGTGCATTCGATCACAATGTTGATGTCACTGATGAAGATGTTAAAGTCTTCAACTTGTACTTTTCAGTTCTGCAGATTGTTGTTCAAGATGCGCGTGTGTAAGAGATCCAAATGACAGCTGCTGAGGGGAACTATTTTCACATTTGAGCACACAAAAAAAATTGGCCGGTTCTTGGTTTTCCTCATTTAACTCTAGAAATTGTACAGTTGTCATCAATAAAAATGAAATGAATTCAGATTACTGTTCAAAACTTACCATACTGTCAAAGAAGTCATAATTGAAATACCATTGTGGTTTATTTCAGTATGGGGACAATGTTATATACACAAGCACTGACAAGCAGGACATCGTTCTCTGACTGATATAAAATTCTCACAATATTACATATTTTTAATGACCTGTAATACATCAAACACACTAGGATTTGAACAGGGACTACAGTCATACATTAGCATAGAAGAGATATGAGAGAGGATTTTAAAAAAAAAGAAAAAAGAAGAAAAAAAGACGTGACTGTTTTCTTAAGAAGTGGCTCTCTGGTTTCGGAGATTTTGGTGTTAAATTCAGGAGAGGAATCATTTGTGCCTCTTTCAAATATATCTGATAGCCCAGCCGTCAGTGTATCCTGGGGGAAGGCGACCAAATCTGATCTGAGTACAAGCAAAGATCTCACACTGAGTTCCTCTACTTGTCTATGAAAATGCCATAATCTTTGTGTTGTAAGAAAGAGAAGCGTGTGTGCTAAAATGTTTGCAGAGGCTCAAAATAGATATCATATATATATATATATAAGGATAGATAGATGTAAGGAAAAAATCTTTAGATATAAGGAAAAAATCTTTTACAGTGAGGGTGGTGAGGCACTGGAACAGGCTACCTTGTGTTGGGGTTGATGCTCTGTCCACTGAGACTTTCAAGGTGAAGCTTGATCAGGCCCTGGGCAACCTGATCTACCTGTGGTGTCCCTGTTCATTGCAGAGGAGTTGGACTAGATGGCCTTCAGAGGTCCCTTCCAATTCTAAGGATTCTGTGATTCTATGAAAATTGCATCAAGTTTCAGTTTCATCCTGATGCAGGGTAGTTTTAAAAAAACATTGCAGGACTCTAATGATGTGGCTCTGATTTTAATCTACGCCTGTTAAAGAATTACCATTGGTTTAACACAGGCTATGATACAAAAATGGGAAAATCATTCCTAAAAGCACAGTAAGATACTAAATTATAATCAGAGACAGTCTGCAGTCACAAAGAGACACCGAACACTTTAGGACAAAATAATCAACATGCCATGATACCACCAGCAGCAGCATGGATACCATGACAGTTCACAGCAATACGAATTCATATTCTTTTGCTTATTGCTTGCTAGGAAATCTATCTTCGGGTGGAGTCACAGCAACAGAGTGCCATAATTCCTACAGCAATGGAGCAGAGTTCTCTGTGTCCTTTCAGCACACTCCTCAAACATGATTTCATTTCTTCTGCTTTCACATCTTCGTAAGGAACTACCTTGCTGCTGCTCTTGGGGGAATCTATGACAATGGTGACTGATTAAACAGTTCAAAATGGCAACTTCTTTCCAAATCAGTAATGTTTGTTCTCACCCAAAGCACTTGAGAAGCAGAGAAAAAAGGTTAAGAACTTAATGCTTGGAGCTTGCCTCCAGCTCATCCCCTTTCTTAAAGCTTAGATGACCCAGGATGTCCCAGACATCCAACAGAGCCCCTCACTTTAATTCTCAATATTGCTCTCCATTCCTCTCTCCTTACTACCGGCTCTACCTTCAAAACACTCTCTGGAAATTCTTAAACCATAAAGTTTAATTCACTGTTTATTTCCTACTATGTTCCAAACATTCATCTTATCTCCACACTATCAGTCAAATAATACCGTGCCTAACTGTCACAGTTAATAATCAATCCTTCAATGTACTGGCATTTTTATTATTATTTTCTGAACACTTTCTGTTCTATGATGAAGATACTCAATGACGAGTCAAGTATGTGTACCCTAGATGACTGGATCATGATAATTGATTTTGTATGAGCTTTCTCTTTTCTTTCCTGGCCTCCAGCATGGCTGCGAACTTCACCTCAAGGGATGTAGTAGCATCAGAGCAAATTTACCTCCAGACCTTTCAATCTAAAGCTCTTCCTGCAATTATTCATATTGAGCTGACAAGCTTTAAGAAGCAATTTCCTGGTACCTTTGTATTAGCCTCCAGATGGTCTTTTGCCACAAGCAAGGCAGCTATAAAAGACCTATTTGGGGAATTTGCAATCTGCCCTCTTAACTGTGTGTACAGTATGGATGAGACCTTTTCGGAAAGGTTCCAGTGTTGGGGAGGTTGCTGTAAGACTGCATCCTAACACATAACTGCTTTGTCTCATGAATGTGTACCCAGAGTTTATGCAGCTGGTGCAGATGAA
This sequence comes from Aquila spilogaster, assembly GCA_024606505.1. Taxonomy (NCBI): domain Eukaryota; kingdom Metazoa; phylum Chordata; class Aves; order Accipitriformes; family Accipitridae; genus Aquila; species Aquila spilogaster. The sequence continues at coordinate 2,199,988 of JANHGO010000041.1, read as the reverse complement.
CTATTCATCTTAATATAGCAGCTATACAGGCTCCAAGATTTTGACTCCACAAAGGAAAAGAGATGGTATGGCTGGGTAGGTAATAGACTGTAAGCTTTGCAGACTCCAAAATTCCTTTTTCATGCTAAGTGTTATTGGCACGGTGGTAATAGGGAAATTTCTCTGTAGTATAAGAAAAATCGAAGTGAGCTGGCACTACAGGTAAACTGCTCAGTCTCTGAGTCTATGTATCAGTTCAAGTATCAGTTATGTAGCTCTTCATGATGTGGTTTTAACCACATCATCATCTGTGTCTTTCAGAAACAATAAGGAGACTAAAATTTCTGGATGAAGCTGAAGAACGTGACTAACAAAAAATGACTTCAGAGCATGCAGTGGTCCAAACCTAAAACTGGCTGGTAAAGAGCCACATATATTTTTCTATTGTTTGTTTGCAAGTTCTTCACAATGGCATTCACTGCATTTGGGCCTCTGCATACGCAGATGCTTTGCTTTGCTCCCCCCTTCCCCAGCTCTCCTACCCCTAAACAAAACAAAAATCTGACCCTCAAATAAAGAGACAGAAATAAGACTGGCTGCTCACTGTTCTTACTGAGCTTAAACAATGATACAAGCGCATATTTTAAGATCTGCTTAATATTTTCACCCTGTGTAATACCTTACACGACAGAGTGGGAGACTGTTGCTGTTTGGCAGGGGGGATGAGGAAATAGGCAGAAGCTAAAGGACCATCCTGTGATTTTAGGAAACAAATTTATCACACAAGTCAAGGTAGGTTTCAGTTTGATTTCAGATATGACAAATCAGGGTATTTAGTCTAAGCCAGCTGTTAAGATAGAGTGTAGTAAATGGAAGACAGCAAACCTGAAAGGGTAATTCATTGCATCAGTCACATCAGCCTATTTCAAGAGAAACTGAATTGCCCTGTGGAAATATCTGTTCATCTCTGAACAGCTAGCTTGGACTAGACACTGACCTTTAGACAGGTAGCATTAGGAAAAATGAATCACTCCTTCCTTTACTCTATTCTACCTTTGTACCTGCCTTTGCCTGCTGGAACATAAAAAATATTCTGTTTCTAATTCATGTAGGGTTGACACTGTTGTATCACATTCACCATCTCAAGTTTATTGTGTATTAATGCCTCAGAACTTCTAGCTGATAAGGAACCAGTAAAAGACAGAGCTGTTTTTTATTAAAATAATAATAATCAGAATATGTCACTGAGTTTTTAATATGTTCATATAATAATGGTGTCCTAGTTTCAGCTGGGACAGAATTGTTTCCTTCAGAGTATCTGGTATGATGGTATGTTTTAGATCAAAGAGAAAAACAGTGTTGATAACACATGGATGTTTACAGTTGCTGCTGAGCAGTATTGTATAGAGCCAAGGTCCTTCTCAGCAAAGGGGCCAAGGATCTGGGAGGGAACAGAATTAGGAGAGCTGAATTAAACTGGCCAAAGGGATATTCCATACCATATGACATCCTGCAGAAGGAGTTTTGAAGGGGGTGGGAGTTACTCTCACACTTATGCTTGCTGGGGGGCTAACTGGGCATTGGCTGGGGGGTAGCATGCAATTGCTTGTGTATCACTTATGACATATATATGTGTATGAATATATATAATGACTATTATCCTCTTCCTTTTCTCTGTCTTAGTAAATATCTCAACATGTGAGTTCTACTTTGGTTTTTTAGATTCTCTCACCCATCCCATGGGGAAAGGGGAAGGGAGTGAATGATTGTGTGGTGCTGAGCCACCTTCTGGGTTAAACCACAACTGGTCTACAGGCATTCTCCTCCACCTCCAAACAGCAAATCGAAGTAGCTCTTCAAAGACAGTCAGCCAGTGAAGCCTGACTACCCACAAACCTTTTCAAATGAGACACAGCAGGTAGCTGCAACAAGCAAGACTTCAATCTATGTTGCTGTTTTCCTTGGCAAAACATTCATTTTTAGCACAAGGAAAGAATTTACATACTTGCATCCAGACTTTGTTATCTAATAGATTCATTGTTGGATTTTTGTTTATTTAATGTACAAGCATATATCCCTCAGATATTGAAAGCCAAACATCAACTGCTAAACTGTTCTGTTTCCCTTACTTCTCTGCCTACTAGATTTTGAGTGAAGTACCTTAAAGCATCTTAACCACTCTCTATATAGCCACATCTGCCTTTTTCTTATTAAAAAATTTCACACATAGGAAGTGATATCTCTGCAGCATAGGAGAAAATAGTATCAGTGAATAACCTCTAAAGGGTTCTACTTCCTGCTTTTATCCTGCTTTTACTAACTACCACTTTGCTAAGTGTCCCACTGAATTTGCAGCCCTGACTAATCGTGAGCCCAACAAAGCACGGTACTGATGCTACCATCTCATTTCCAAGTGAAAAACCAATGAAGTTTTAAAGCAATAACATCTTTTCATGGCCTGCTGGACAAATGACTAATGGATCTTGGCTTTGGAAAAAGAAAAGCCTCCACTGACACAGAAAGGAAGGTTACAAGATTGAGCATGCATCTTAAAATATACCGTGTGAGAAATTCAAGACAGGGAAATGGCTTCTATTGAGCTTGTCTATTTAGGATCAGAAGCAAAAATGCAAGGAAAATGAGCACATCAGCCTCACTCACATCTTCACAGGCAAAAGTAATAGGGTTTGTTTAGGAAATGAAGACCACGCAACTCGTGATTAACCAGCATACAATACACTGCAGCAAAGAAATAGCTTGTAAGCTGCTATATATGCGGTAGCCAGTCTTTCAGCAGCAGTAGCAACTATGTGATAGGAATTTCAGCTTTATGCAGATGAAACATTCCAACTTCAGACATAACGATAGTAGTACCCTTGTTTTATTTAATTTTTCACTCTAGCCATCAAAGATATGGATAGGTACAAAGCTTAAAGATCCACGAGATGAGCTGAGAACTTGGAAATAACACAAAAAAATGTTATTGGATGTCATCCCATGAGCAGAGGCAGTCTGAGCAGACAGTGTGCTTGCACACTGGGACCCACACTGCTCATCCTTTCTCAAGGTTCAGAGAGCCAACAGATGTCTGGCAGTCAGCAACGAGCTCTGTCCCATTCCTGATGAGCCCTTCAAATGAGCATTACTGCAAGAAATGCTACACTTGCACAGCACAGCCCTGAATGGAAGCATATAAACTGCATTAACACATTCATTGTACCCCATTGGCAAATGTTTGCATATGGAAAAACATATTGCAACTTGTGCTTAGAAGCTATACAACCAAGGCAAAATCATGAAAGAGAAAATATCTAATTTTTACTGTGAAATTATTGCTCTGATGATTATTTCACTACGTCTTTCAGAGAAGAAAACTATTTGAATTCATAACATAGGGAAAAAGCTAACATCAAATGCTTATGTCTTTAGCACCATTTACAATACATCACTGTGTAATTATACAGTCCCGTTTCCAGACAAAATGTTCAGGTTTTTCATGTAAATGTTCAGCAATAAACAGAACTGCAGCCTTTTATGTGTGTTGCTGTTTGAGGTCCTGGCAGAGCTAGCCCTGCAGTGATGCAGAATGCTCCACACTAAATACATGGTTCAAGTTCTCACCAGTGAAGACCTTTGCCACTTCTGACCTTACAGCATTGGATCAGAACTTGGAAGCACAGAGAAGATGTAAACTCCTCCAGAAGGAAGATGAACTTTTTGGTTACAGAATATGGGGAACAGAAGTGTTTAGGAAGTTCAAGACTATGGGTTGGATGCATCTCTTCTTTATTTGCAGGACTTTATCTGCAGAAGACAGGTGTCTGCTGACACTCCTTTGCACAGCAGATCTGGGAAGGGAAAGAATGGAGCTCAGTGAAGTCACTATCCGGTTTCAAAGAGCTTCAAAGAGCAGTATACATATTCAGCAACGCTGAATTGGGACTAGATAGCATTTCGTTTTCAGCAAAGCTGACCCAGGTATGCAGATGCTGGAACACAGCTAGATAAATAGTACTGGATGAATTTGTGGGACATAATCAGTGCTTGAAAAACAGGCTTCTACCTTCTTCTTTCAGCAAAACAGTGTTTCCACAAGGAAGTATTCAAACTTGAACTTCAGTCTAAGTGGGACTGGACCCAAAACACACTATTTCAGTGCTGCAGTTACTAGAAGTATGAATCTAATAAAGGTTAGGTACTACAGAGAGGAATAGATAAAATGCAACATATTTTCATGGTCTTCATTGCTCACTGTGTCTATATCGTCAGTTTAGCAAATCTGGGATGTAAGTAGCAACTATAATATTTCTGCTCTAAATCTCTGCTGAAAATTTGCATGGAGGAGATAGTGAACTGTAATATCATAGCATAATCACAGTGTAGAAAAATATTTCTGACCTTTATGAACAGAAACACTCCTGAATCTGTGCTGTCTGGCCACAGCTATTTATTTTTTCAGGTACTAAACTGGCCAGCAGGAGCTGCAAACTTGTATGTTGCTGAGACCATAAGTACATCACTGGCAACTCACAGAAATACCTTGCTTAAGGATTCCTTTCTTGTGCTCCCAAAATCTCAGAACTTGCCAGGTTTGATTTTGGTACTTTTTTGATAATTGTGTATTTAAGGATAAAGGAAACAAAAAATTACTGACGTGATAAAGGGAGTGAAAACTGCATGCAATAAGAAAACTCGAAGTAGGTAGATAGCAGCTAAGCATACAGTTAACCTCAGGGATACTCAGGAATGGTAAAACCTTGGCCAAGACAAATGAGGCAGTCATTTATCTTCCAGATTAGACGCTGTCCATGAGGTCTCTATAGTACTTCATCAGATCTCTCAGGAACAGGATCTAAAACAACTAATTGCCCTCAGTGGAGTATCTGAGCAATTAGCAGGAAAGCAAAGAACAAGGAGAAGGAGGGATGTACCTCAAATAGGACCTCTGCCAATCTGAAATGCTCTACTCCAAGCAATCTAAAGCCCTTCCATAAGGTAGAAGGAGAAAGAAAAAAAGAATACTTCTTTTTACTCAAAGGTAATGGACAGGCAATATTCTAAGGGTTCAAGGAAATACTTCCCTTTCCTCAGGAAAGTGCTTTTACCATGAGGTGAAACTGATCAGAGCAACAGCACTTAACCCCGTAATGAAGCTGTTTCACTTTGCAAAGTGCAACACAGACTATTATTTGTTTAGAAAGCCAGTTAACATGGACAACCATAACTTTCTAGCCCATATATTAGTGTACTCAAGGCCAAAGAAATCTCATTCTGAAAATCTTACGTGTAAGGTTCCCCCTGTGGGACACCTTCATCTCTTCATACTCTTCTATCTCACAGCGCTTCAAATTGAGTTTTACTTCCAACTACAGAGTTCTGATCCACTAACAAATTGGAAGAAACACTCAGCCCTCAGCATTAAGTCTGCAACATTTGGCATTCGTAACACCACAAATTCAGCTGTTTTTGCTTTTGTCTAAGCAAGGCAAGGGGCTGATAGATAACAGGCAGGTATCAAAACGTTGGCTCATACTGAAACACTTTTTATAATGCTGATTTTTTCTCAAGAATTTATCTAAGATATCTCACGGACTGACTTCTTTCTAAAATCAAAAGCAGACAGAAAAGGCAGCTTTTAAAAATCTGCTAGCAAAGTAAAAATTACGTTTGCAGTTCAACTTCTATCAGAAGTCTAAGGAAAGATGAATGAGGAGAGAAAGAACAAATGACACCCTCCAGTTTTACTAATGGCAAGGTAATGCAGCTTACAGCAAGCCCACAGAGAATTTTTGGAGGTACTAACACAAGGTATTTTTTCTCCAAAGCTTAATATAAGTTAATCACTGGTATTTCAGGTTCCATTAGACACCATGTGACCCATACATCAGCCTCCTGCCCCTTCCAATTTTTCCCACCTATTTCGCAGTGTAACCTGTAGTGGCAGCCATAATGAATACAGGGCTTTGTTGCTTAAACTACCTGACTTCAACTGAGATGTAAATGAAATACTCACCATCGCTGACATTACACTTAGTTCTTATGAGCAGAATTATTCAACATGCATTTCCTTAACTCACTTTTCGTTTCAACTGCATGATTTATCAAAGACAGCAGCGCTGGCAATCACTAAGTGCATGAAATTTCATAAGAGCGAGTGCCAGATTCCACACCTGGAATGAGGCAACCCTGCATGCGTGTACAACCTTTGGACAATGCTCTCAGAAATATGGTCTGATTTTTGGATGGTCCTTTGTGGAACCAAGAATTGGTCAAGGATCCTTATGGGTCCAAATTGGGATATTCTGTAATTCTACAAAAAAAAGCAAGATCATGCAATGTTTAAGGGAGGTCAAAATAAAGAGACTCAGAACTGTAACCTGAGGAAGACACTATTCTCCTCTTGGTTTGTAAAACTAGCAGGTACTGGAAAGCAAAAGGACAACAGAACCTGCTTTTTTGTTTCATAAGACTTTTTTTCCCCTCCAAAACAAGAGGAACAAGGACAGAATATGGAACAGACAACATCCTCCAATATACGTAGCTCATTCGTCTATTTTCCATCTCATTCCTGAATTAGTAATATATGTGATTCTTATGATGATATAAAAGCTTTACAATTAAATACTTGCATATATAAGTGATCTGATTAGCACTAACAACTCCCTTGCTTCAACTCCCTTTTCTGTTCAAAGCAACAGATCTATTATTTCCAGCCAATACCACATATATTTTTGTTTTGGCTGATTGACCTGAGCACACTATAAATAGAAAGCTCTGTTATGATTGATTCATTTTTAGAATTAAAACAATGGATTTAGCAACAGATGCAAAATGTTTACCATTAATAATGAATCATTCCAGCCAGTGCCTAAAAGACAATCATCGCTAAAAAACAGTCTTATGCTAACACATTGTGAATAGACTGAATTTTATTCACAAACTTACTTTTAACACTAAAAGCCAGATGCTGCCTGTTGGAAAAATGCACTTAAGCCAAAACTGTCATCATCTTGTACATGTTATAACGACAGCAGAATTTCTACCAGATTATGCCCTTTGATTTTCGCATATGTGTGTATGAAGATCTGGGCGTAGGAAGGACTTGCAGATTCACAGTTTGATAAAACCAACCGTGGTTAGCTAAGATCTACTCTTGATGCTGAGATTATACGCAGTTATTCCTACCTGCCTCTATTTTCCAAGCAACAGCAAAACCACCCTAACACAAAATAAACACACGAAAATCCTACGCTGACTTCCAAGGAGAAATTGGTAACGCTCAATGAAGTTGTTTCAGGAAGGGAAGAGTATAAACTCGCCTGCATGTACACTTTAGATAGTTGTCTCAAACCAATCAGAATTGTTTAGGGGACTAAAATATAACAATTCCAAATACTGTCATGTTACATTATCAGAGCAGAGCCCATCCTTCCCAGCTAGCCTACACAAGGCAAAATTATGAAAAAAGGGCAGCAATTGAGCTTTAAGAATCCTGTAGATTTCTTTTTGATACCTGTTAGTATCTCAGTGAGTTCCCTCCTCATCTGTAGATAGCTATGCAAAAGTTTGTCAATGATAAATCACATCAAACGTTTTATTCAATACATTTATGTATTACAAAATACTTGCTCTGTGACATAATGTGAACTTCTTATTGAATAAAACGAGAGATCTATTACTGTATTTATTTTCATCACTACCACCGTATTCATTTTTCATCACTTTATTGCTGTTTACCTAGCTAGCAGTGCACATAGTAAACATGAAATAAAAATGTTGTGGTAATATTACCACAATCTCCTAATGCACATTTTAAGAACTGACTCAGATATGAATAGAACTAAGTACTGAATCACATTAAACCATTTTTCACATAGGATCTGAAGATAAAGAAGCTACAGCTTCCAAGTGAAGTCCTCCCAGTATTAAATCCTTTTGGATGGTTAATTCATATCAGGCATGAATTGTTACTTTCTTGAATGATCAATGTTAGGTGGATTCATGCTTTTAATGCAAGGCTTAACAAGCAAACACAAATATGGGAGAGAAGAAAAACTGAAGTTAGCGCAATAATATGCAAAACAACTTCACATAACCTGTGAGTTTGTCATGCCAACACAAGGAAATGAAAGAGAGCAAGACCCTTTATTCATAGTATTCAAGGGGAAAATTAGGTGGATTTAATGGATGAGCATCTTTAAGATGCACTGAGAAAGACTGCCAGGACTTAGAGACAGTCAGACATGGTAACTCGTTTCACCCCGCAACAGACTATTTTAAGCAAAATGCAATGGCCAAAAGGCAGATGCGTAGACAAGCAGCTAAAATGCTGCAGTCCTACTTCAAGTCAGAGCAATCGTTATCTGCTGTGAAACATCCACTACAATACACAGAACAGATCACATTAACTTACCCTTGAAACTGAAGGCATCAAAAGTAGGACAAAAACTTCCACACGGTGAACAGTACTTCTTAGCTTCTTCCTTCTGATTTACTTTGAATCCAAGAAGGCTGTGTCAGTATCTATTTCTTTTCAATAATAATGGCAGCACAGTACAATCTGCTGCAGATGAAGTTCAGTTTTCAAAATAACGTGCCTCCTGATGAATTCAATGGAGCGCAGATCCCAAACCCACGGTCTATGGAGGCTGGTTTGGGCCTTTTTGAGGAAGTCACGTTTGGCCAGCCATACTTGCCTAGTCATGTCAGAATCCACACAACAGACAAGACTGGTGGCAAACAGTGGCTGCAGCAAAATAACCGTCTCCACCAGAGATGTCTGACTCACATTCCATCATCCAGGCACTGGTTTTACTTTTATGCAATTTTGCTTCCTTTTCAAAGGAATATTAAAATAATTTGATGTAAGCACTAAAGCCAATATATTGAAAGCAATCAGGAAATCCTGAATATTTAACCAACCGCTTCAGGACATAAGAGAAGCCCTGTCAGCTCAAGCTATCCTGAAGATGAGTTCATTAACATCCCCAGGAGTGAACATATTGAGCAAAGACTTAACACAATGTTATTAAACAAAAGCAGAACCCCCTCTACAACTTGAAAGCTCTAAACAGGTATTTCCAGTTTTAGGATAGGGTGAACTGAAAGCAGAATTGCTGCAAAGTAGATTAGGACATTAGGGGTACTGAGGTTCTAGTTTTTGGTTCCCTATAGACACAAGCAATGAAAGAGAAAGATCTGTCTGGAATGGACAACATCAGGATAAACAGCTGCTACAAAAGTACATCACAGTGACTGGAAAGAAAACCTGACACTTGTATCACACAAACAGAAGCAGGCCATGCAAAACGCCCTGCTCCTAGTACCAGTGAGAACAGCTCAGATCCCTGCAGGGCCTCTTTTTGACATATTTTATAAATAAATGAGGGACTCTGGAGAACTTCAGACAACACTTGGCCTTCAAAAGGTTTCAAAAGAAATAACATTCAGAAAGTGGTTTGGGTCTGAGATTCTTTGTACCATAAGTGCACATAACATCTCAAACTGGCAGAGCATTCATTGCTCAGAAGCACAAAGAGCATCTCTGCAATACAAGAGCTCAAGCCCTGTCCTACCAGGCTGCTTTCCACAAAGAAAACATTCCCTCTATCCCACTCCAACAGCCACTCTGAGCCTGTAAAGATTTTTTCTGTGAGATCATTATTTTTCAACATCCATTCATTTTTCTGATCCTTCTCCTTTACTTCTTCCCAAGACCACAAAAACCTTGTTGCGGGTATCCACTTTGGTGTTCAACACATAAAACTTATTCTTGAGAGGTTCTCGGTTTCTCTAAATCCGTTACAAGTTGTGTACACCCAATAATTGGGATGAGGGGGCAGAAAGGACAGCCACAGACTGGGTGCACCCTGCACTCCTGCCCAAAACTGGAATGTCTGTTTCAAAAATTTAACCTAATTATTTCAGTTGGAATGTCCAGAAAGCTGCAAGGAATTGTAGGCTGTTCCCAGGGAAAGCGTATCCACAGACAAGCAATTAAAAATAAATTCTGGCATAGAAATAAAATTAGTCTGTAACCATTCTGGCATTAGCTGAAGAAATCAGAACTTCTAAATAAGAACTAAATTGAAAGAACTAATACCGAACTAATTTAGTTTATTTAGTTTGGTTTATTGTCTTTAACATCAATCCTGTAAAGCATGACATGGCAGTCTGGGACTTGAAACTGCATTACATTATTACAGTGCTGCTCCACAAATCCCCAGCACAAAATACTTATGCAAATGCACCAACAGAATATGAATAACTGCGTACATTACCAGCTACAGTGAATAGTATTCAGAGATTAAAATAACGTGAACGGATTCAGGAGTAACTAATATTTTTTTCCCTGCTCATTTTCAGGAAACAAACACCCTTTGAATGTTATTTCTACAGAAGCACAAACAAAAGAAATGGGAAATCAGACATTTGAATGCATTATATCTGACATACATCTTTTGAAAATGCAAATGGTTGGCTCCGTAGGCTGACAAACCAATATGAAGTTGTTTTCCTAGTTGCAACTACAGTACAGATATGCTAGTCCTTCCACGAGCAAATCTCCTTTTGTCAGTAAACGTCCCTTATATTTTTATTGGTAGTTAACAGAAAGTTTTTATATTGATTAAGACTGTAACGGCAATTTCACGAGTAGTTCTTAGATCTCCTGCAATATGTTCTTAGGTTAAAAAAGAAAAAAAAAGCAAAAACAAACAAACAAACAAGCTAGAGCCAGAGGAAGTTATCGAACAAGTTTATCAGCGTGTTTATGAAGGACTTACAGATGTAATGAATTACAGATCATCTTGTTCACTGATCCCTGCTCAACTTGTTTTGAGAACAGTTAAGTTAGGCCCGCAGTCTTGGCTAACCTCCCTTTCTCCTTCCCAATATTTCAATCACTATCAAACACTTTGGAAGAAAGGGGTCACGTCAACAGGTCAAGCCCCATAAGCAGCTACGAACGATACGTGTAAATAAATGACAGGTAGCCCCTCTGATCCTGTTTAGGTTCCCTACCATAGCATTATGTACACTAACAAACTCTCAACCAGGAAAGCAGCCTTGGTGACCACCAGCTTTTTCTGTTCACGTACAGTGAACAAGTCTTCTGTGCTGAGTCTCTAACAGGTATGCAGGAGGGCACATTGGGAATGCAGCACAGCCACCCTTGGCATCACTTAGGCACAGCAGATGCTTTACCCTGAGAAAGACACCTCAAGCAAATGCCCTGATGGGCATGCTATCAGATTTTCTTCTCCATCCACTCTCTCTCTCACTCTCTCTCTCTCCAAGAACTCTGGTAGGGCAGGTTTCATTCCTATGGTAAGCAGAGTATTTCCTGGGTTTTGAAAAGTTCTAAATTTGGGAGGAAACTTATTTCCTACCCCATCTGCTCCCCCTCTTTCCCTCTAACACTGAATTCAGCCATCTGCAACTCCCCTAAATGGTATGTCCATCTATTTTCTTCACATTTTCTTCACATTAGAATAGGGAGTCATGTTGTTGGAGTACCTGGTAAGAAAATGAGCTACAACCAACACTAGGGACACTTTTCAGATTCCATTCTTTAACACCTGTAAGAATTAGCTTGCAATTCATGCACACTGATGAAATTAAAGGAGGCCTCTCTCTCTCTCCCCACACTGCAGAGATGCAATGAGGACAGATAAAGCCACAAACTCTCAGTGTCAACACACAAAAGCACAACGCAAACTTTGGAAAAGAAGCAATTGCTTCTTGGCTTTCTTTCTAAAAGAACCAGAAACACTGCAGAGAAGAAATGCCATAATGCTTACATGCTCAGTCTGAACTCAGTGCTGACTGTCATTAACCAAGGCTAACTCAGAAACAAATTGTGATGAAACAGCAAAGGTGATGTAGAATCATCAGGCATACAAAGAACTTTAAGTCACCGAGAAGTATCAATATTGGCTTCCTCTGTCTTCTGCCTACTTCTTTTGCACACCTAGTACCTGCAAATCACAGCACCACAACTATTAGATATCATTCAGAAAGAAGCTGAAAGAATCACGTGGATTTTACTCTGTTCAACTTGCAGCATAGACACTAGATTTGGGCCCCCATCTGCTTGTGCTCCAGACAGCTGCACTTACTTAAGGTGACTTGCAAACGTAAGAAAAGGGTCTACAGGGCAAAGTATGGATCCACTGCCTCAGCAGCTGCAGCAGCAGCTTTGTTTGGGGCCTCTGCGCATCCCATCAGCAGTGAGGGCCTTGTCACCAGGTACCTGCACCCTCAGCCCTCCCCAGCAATACCAGCATTGTCATATATGCAGGGAATAGTCCTGTGAACGAGTAGTCAATACAATACACCAAAGCTAACTCTTCTTCTGTACAGGTACAATACACACGCCCTGGCACAACCCGTAAATTTGATGTCTGCCGTACTACTGGTGGATATGCTCTGGCCTCACCAAGTGGAGGGGAATGCCACACAGCTCTCCTCTAATACAACACAAATATAAACTACTAGCCAACTCATACGAATGGGCATCATCCACAGCAAATTTGGAAAAAAGCATTTTATTTGGTCAACTCATACTCCTCACATCTGAGATTTAGTCTTGAATAGGCTTAGGCTATTTGAGAAGTCACTGAGACTGGAGCACTCACTGTAGAGTTTTAATCTGTGCTGCTGAACGTGTTATATTCCTCGTCTCTAAGGTATAAATAATTATTAACATCAGCTAAATATATGCCACACACAAGAAGAAGGATGGAAAAGATTAATGTAGTTTCAATGAATTTTTACCTGGAAAGACAACATAACAACAGAGGAAAGAGTCAGAAGTACCTTTTAAATTGCAAATGTGCTGTTTTCCATGTCTGTCTGCAAATTTTTCTGAGACCAGAACTGAACTTAGTCATCTTCTTTATAAACAGTGCAGAAAAATCAAACACTGCAGTACAAACACTGCAGCACATAATTTTACGTCTATTACTGCAGTGAGGATTACTGACTTTCTCTACACTGCTTGGTAAGCACATATGTGCTACTGTTTCAGAGTGAAGCTGTAGTAAAATCTAGGGTAATGCACAAAACCTTTTATTATCTCCTCCCTAGAAATACCAGGCACACTGGTACAGTCAAACCTCACCTCCAGCACCCTAATCCACAAAGCTGGTTTCACAAATTCCTCATTAAAGGATGCACTGGTGCGGCACTGGTGCATGTCATAATAAATATGCTGCCCGGTTTAATTCTGGTATCCTACTGGAAAAGCCAGATCATTGAATAATCAGATTTAGCTATCAGCACAGCAGGAGATCTATGTTTTAAACCAATTTAAGGACTGCAAATACCATATGGCAGCTGACAAAATCAAGCAACATAATTGACTCAAGCGCTATCCTCTTCTGTTAGACTGTTGTTTATTGCAGGACAATCTACAAAGCTACCCTACAAGAATAGCGACAGTTTGTTTTGTCAGAGGCCACTCAGCCGACAGGCTCATTAAAATGCCTTCATACACAATCTGCATGAACAAGTCAAGCTTAGCATTTAACCATTAGAAAGTTTAAGCATGTTTGTGGAGAGATGAGCTTAGGGAGATGAGGAACGGAAGAAGACTGTTTAATGTACAACAATTTCTTATTCTCCTTTCCATTCCAATAGAGACTGCGTGACTTCCTCATTCACATTCACGGAATCGTCTTTGGTGGGATAGAGGTTCTTTTTGTCCACTGCCTCCTTGCATCAAAGGCAGTCAGTGGGAAGGAAGAAAAGTGAAGGCTGTGGCAAGGGGTGGTCAAAACCTGCGCTGTTGCGGCTAGAGAACAATCATCACCTGGCTTAAAGCTAGCTCAGCGTACACAGGAAAAAGCAGTCACACTCCAGACTGCATTGCAGATGTGCCAGAAGCCTTTGTTAGTACAACCCAGGAGGAATTCACAGAGAAATATTCAAGAGAACTAGCCCACAGCTGTGAGTGCAGTCACTCCTCAGCCTTCTGCAAACTATGGACACAAGATGTAATGGTGGATTTCAGTTTAGCAGTCAGAAATCTTTAAGCTATTCAACCATGTTTCTTAGGAAAGGCACTCTTCATCCCTCCCTCCAAGCTATTATATTCAGTTTCCCACTGCACAGCTCATGGCTAAAACTGGTTGACATGTACAGGGTAAAGAAGAAACAGATTCTATTTTCTAAATACGGCCATCCAGCAGTGCTGTGTGCTGCTCTCATTTTTTCCTCAGACAAGGATGCTTTCACAATGATCTGCAAATCCAATACTCATTGCATTTCTATGGGTTCTCTAAGATACTCTGGGCTGAACAGCACAATGAAGATATAAATTATCCACTCTTCAAGATCCTTCTGCAAGGAATGAGACTGAAACAGAGACTTCATTCTGGAGCTACACCAGCTCAACACACATCAGAATAAGATCGTGTTCATCTATCAGTTCATACATACTGAAATAGCCTAATCAATATATACAATCAACCGCCATGTAAAACTACAAGCAATAGAATACAAATTATGCTATCTCCTTAACTACATTAAAGCAATGGTTCCTTAAGTATCTTCTGATATTGAAAATGCACAATAACACAGTGAACAACTGAATATTAAACTGTTCAACATCATTGCTGACCTGCCTAAGTTGACAGCAGCGATCTACATTGGACCCTATACCAGTACAACCATATCTGTTAAAAACAAAATACCAAGCACAAAAAAAAAGTCCCACTCACACTTAAACAATGTTGGACTGCACAACTAAAAGCTTGAAAAAGCAAGAGTCACTAGAACGATCACACACCTTTGCTGACTTTGTGTGCATTCATGACATGCAACAAATGAGATTCAAAACCTATCTGAGGAAAGCCATTGATGTCATCGGCCTGGACTTTGACACAGTCCCCCATAATGTCCTTCTCTTCGAACTGGAAAGATATCAGTTTGACAAGTGGACTGTTTGATGGATGAGGAACTGGTTGCAAGATTGTACCCAGAGAGTGGTGGTCAAAAGCAGAATGTTCGGATTGGAGATCACTGACAAGTGGTGTCCCTCAAGAGTCAGCACTGAGATCAGTACTCTTTAACATCTTCATCAATGACACTGACGGTGGGATTGAGTGCACTTTCAACAAGTTTGCGGATGACACCAAGCTGTGCAGTGTGGACATCATGCCTGGAGGGATGGAATACCATCCAGAGAGACCTAGACAGGCTCAAGCAGTTGGCCCAGGAGAGCCACATGAAGTTCAGCAAAACTGAGTGCAAGGTCTTGCACCTGTGCTGTGGCAACCTCCACCATTAGTACAACTTGGGGTATATAAAAAAGGAGCACAGCCCTGCCAAGAAGGGCTTGGGGGTACTGGAGGATGGGCAGCTAGACATGAGCCAGCAATGTGCCCTCAGAGCCCAGATAACCAACAGTATCCTGGGCTGCATCCAAAGCAGTGTGATGAGCAGGGTGAAGGAGGTGATCCTGCCCCTCTGCTCTGCACTGGTGAGACCTCACCTGGAGTACTGTGTCCGCATGTGGAGTTTTCAGTACAGGAGAGACACAGACCTGTTGGTGTGTGTCCAGAGGAGGACCACAAAACTGATCCATGGAATGGAACACCTCTCCTAAGAGGACAGGCTGAGAGAGCTGGGGCTGTTCAGCATGGAGAAGAGAAGGCTCCAAGGTGACCCGAAAGCAGCCTTTTAGAATCTAAAGGAGAGCCACAGGAAGGAAGAGAACAGACTCTTTAGCAGGGTCTGTGGTGATAGAACAAGGGGAAATGACTTCAAGCTCAAAGAGGGTAGATTAAGGTTAGATATAAGGAAAAAAATCTTTTACAGTGGGGGTGGTGAGGCACTGGAACAGGTTGCCCAGTGTTGTGGTGGATGCCCCGTCCCTGGAGACTTTCAAGGTGAGGCTGGATAAGGCCCTGGGCAACCTGATCTACCTGTGGTGTCCCTGTTCACTGCAGGGGAGTTGGACTAGATGGCCTTCAGAGGTCCCTTCCAACTCTAAGGATTCACATTGACCGTGGTTATAAATGTACTTTGTTAAAGTTTCAACTAGATGGTATTTTTCCACCTTGCACAAGATGGTTAGGGAAGTTCTAAAAGCTATCCTACAGTCAGCATGCATCAAATCTTCTCCTATATCCAGCAGGCATGTTGCTCTGTCACAGAAGGAGACAAACTGATTCAAGATGACTCGCCTTTGACAAATCTATGTTGAATCTTGCTTACCACCTCACTGTCTTTCAAATACATTGTTTGTTCCAGTACTTTTCCAGGACTGTTACCTGCCTGGTCTATAGTTATGTTCTATGTGTCCTGCCCCTGTTTCCTTTAGAAATGGATGCAATGTTTGTCCTTCTTCAGTTTTCCAGAATTTCAATTACCTTTTGGCCATTTTCATACATAGTTTCTAATAGCAACAACCCATTTTAGTCAATTGCCTAAATTTTCAATGTACCTTAACATGATTTAGAAAAGAACACTAAGCCTTCACTTCTGTGCATGTTTTCTACAATGTGTGCTGAAATCTGAGTACCCACGGTCATCCAATCAATTAATGCTGATGAGTAAATCAAAAGCAACCTCCAGCAAAAACTATTGGTAACGTCCTAGCCTTTCTCCTTAACAGGTAATTTCTTTCCTCAGTCATTTTTAATATATTTACAGAATATTTTCCTGTTGCAGCTTTCCCAGCTGTGTTGTTTCGTACCTAGTCCTTCTAATAATGCGCCTCTGTACATGAGTACTATTCTAAGGTGTGTTCAAAAGCTGACCTAGTATCTCATTTTTGCCTTGCTCCTTCAGTTTCAGACTAATGAATAATTTCTATTTAGGTAGTGGTAATTATGGCTATCTTTTCTTCTCAAAGAAACATCTTGTACTTGTGCCCTTCCAGCATTTCTTTAAGAAACCACTAAATCTCTTGAGCTTCAGTCTTCAGACTTCCAAAAAATTCTTTGATTTTCTCAAGTATGCTTTTTAGGCCACTGTTTAATAGCCACTTTCATCCAATTCACCATCCTCCTCCATTCAGTTCCTTCCTACTAGTCAAAAGCAAATAGAGAAGACCTCTACCTTTTGTTTATCAAAAGGTTACTCACCATATGCTCCCAAATTCTGCTAGACTCTGCATGTTATAATATTATTTACTAAAATTTGCTGGAGTAGTAGAAGCATTATGCCTTGGACTTTCAAAACACACATGAATGAAAAACATCTTACTTTACAAACCTAAGGAAAACCAGTATTATTTTTATTTTATTCATTTCACCATTCAACACTTTCAACATTGCCTAGTGGCTTAAGTAAAGGCACGTTTAAAATACAAAAGAACATTCTTTTCCTCTTACCTGTACTTGTTAATCTTTAAATAAATTTCAATCCTATAAAGTACAACTTTAATATACAAACATGTTCAGTTCCCTCTTATTTCAAACACAGAATCATAGAATTCTATGAATCAGAAGGGACCTGTAAAGGTCATCTAGTCCAACTCCACTGCAATGAACAGGGACACCTACACCTAGATGAGACTGTTCAGAGCCCGGTTCAGCCTGACCTTGAATGTCACCTGGGATGGTACATACATCACATCTATGGACAAACTGCTATATTAATGC
Source organism: Aquila spilogaster (assembly GCA_024606505.1). Lineage (NCBI taxonomy): Eukaryota > Metazoa > Chordata > Aves > Accipitriformes > Accipitridae > Aquila > Aquila spilogaster. The sequence continues at coordinate 2,182,397 of JANHGO010000041.1, read as the reverse complement.
ATAGTATATTGATGTACCACTTCCACATCTAAAGCAGAATCTGGACTAGATTACTGGCTAAAATAGGAAGGGAATGGGTCTTTACTGACTCCCAATGTGAGCAACACTTAAGGTGATATAATAAAAGTGGAGTATTATAATGGGAGATTTCAGCTCACTTACTTCCTTTCAACGTAAACTGCAAACACCACACCACATCAGGATGTGACTTTTCTTTTCTTTTTTTTTTGCATTAAATCAGTGATTTTCGCATAACAGCTACGTAGGAACCCTATAGAAGAAATTGCAACCCTTGATTTGATCCTAAATATAGTGGCTCTTCAACTTGAAGAATTTCAATGAATCCTGCATGCAATAGTGCAATAATTTCCCAGCAGGAGCAGGGGAGGTGAAAAATCAATCTCCAGTTGCACTCAGCTTCAGAGTGCAAACACTAGAAGCAAGGAAGCTTGTTAAGAGAATTCAGAAGCGCCAGAAAAAGAACTTAATCTTTACAGGCACTGTGAAGATGACTAAAGGTGACAAAGACCAGAAAGACAAGGTAGGTGTATGTTTCCTATTAAGTAAAACCTGAGAGAGAAAAAAAGAGGACAACAGAATGGTTAAAACAGCAGTGTAGGAGTGATGTTATCCTCAAAAAGGTTGTAGTGAAACCCAAATAGAAAAATAGCTCAATAAATACATCATAAGCTCTGGCACATTAGATGTAAAAACACAGCAAGTCATGCAAAACAACAACAACCACCAATCTGATGAACAACTAGCAAAGACTAATGATGAATCTTTCTTCAAACACATCAGGAACAGAAAGACTGCCAGCAACTTGGTGAGGCGATTCATGATCAGAGCAGTAAAGGAGCACTCAGAAGATAAAGGCATTACAGAGAATACATTGAACAGATTCACAGCAGTGATGGTAACAGTTTGAGACACTTGGGAGCCTCTGTAAAGAAATGTAATAGAAGTATTAAGTTTGGTATGAATGGAGAATAAATGGTAGTGTTTGAGCATTGTAACATAAAGAGAAAGGGGAAAAAAAAAAACAGCAGAATGGGGCATAAAAGAATGGCATGCATTGGTGGCACCTAGATTAGCAGGCCAGCAAGGCTGCAGCACATTTACGAGTAGCACTGCAGGATACCCTAAACAAGAAAATAAGAAATCTAAAACTAACACAGAGGTGAGAAAGGATGGGGAAACTGGCCATTAACCAGGAGGAGACTAATCCCATGCATGCTCATGTAAGGATCCAGAAGTTGCAATGACAACTCAATGGTATAAGTCCCTTGTCCTCCATGTCACTTCAAGGAATTCTGGACCAACATCCTGATGCACACATCTTGGTGCCTGAATGCTAAACTGCATAGACATGCTTCTTAGTGCTTCTTAAGTACACAGGTGTGAAAGTAAGGAATTAAACCATTTTGTTACAAAATAACATCACTTTTTACTCCAGAATACTTTCCCATGATTCCTGTACAAGAACTCCCCTTTGCAAGGGACTCTAGAGTTGCATTTAAAATTGCAGTGACCATACAAGCAGATATAGAGCAGACTAACAATATTAACTACTCACCAGGACCAGACAGGGATTCTAAAGTAACTCAAGCCTGAAAATCCACAAAGTAGTATGCAACCTTTCTGCTAAGAATATTTTGGTAGCTGACATGACACAGTTTTAAGACACTGCAGGCGAGACCCTAAGCCTGAGATCTGCACTGTATCAACGAACAGAAACTGCAACAAAGAACAGAATTAGAATATATATGGACAAATGGGAAAGGTCTGCATGACATTTATAATGGAATGTCCTGACTTACAAGCCTACTGAAGCTCCATCCATGAGCACATAGAGAAGGCTCCTCTCCTCAAATTCAAATATACACTTTGCCAATTTTAAGAAGATCAAGGAAGAGGTGATTTTTTTTGACCTATGGGCACCGTTCTCTAATAAAGTGCACAGCAATAATTATTAATTCAATGGCACTTTCCAGAATATCTGAGGCTTGATTGATGCTTAGGACATTCTGAAGGACATCATCCATAGATTTTCTTCAGAAAGGCCAGGGGTAACAGTACTTTCTCTCATACTTATTATTACAGAATCACAGAACTGTAGGGGTTGGAAGGGACCTCTAGAGATCATTTAGTCCAACCTCCCTGCCAAAGCAGGCTCCCTAGACCAGGTTGCACAGGTAGGTGTCCAGGTGGGTCTTGAATTCATCTCCATAGAAGGAGACTCCACCACCTCTCTGGGCAGCCTGTTCCAGTGCTCCGTCACCCTTACTGTAAGGCTCTTATGCACATTTGGGCAGAACTTCCTATGATTCAGTTTGTGGCCATTTCCCCTCGTCCTATCACCACGTGCTGCTGAGAACAGTCCGGCCTCATCCCTTTGCCTCCTGCACCTTAGATATTGATAGACGTGGATCAAATCCCCTCTGAGTCTTCTTTTTTCAAGGCTGAACAGACCCAGGTCTCTCAACCTTTCCTCATAAGAGAGGTGCTCCAGGCCCTTTATCATCTCTGTGGCCCTCCGCTGGACTCTTTCCAGGAGAAAACTGCATTATTTAGCTCCTAAAAGATTTCCCCTCCCTACCTCTGGCTCCTTCATTAAGACTCGAGGATAGTTTCAGAAGAGCATTTGTATTAGCATCATTCCCTAAATCTTTACCAAACAGAAACATTTAAGAGGGACTGTTATATTGATCTGTCTGTACGCATTTTCATGTCAGATATAAGCAGTGAAAGTAATTACACCAACACATCCTGCATTCTGACAACTGCCTTTTTATTGCAGGTTAACAAATGTAATTAGATTCTCACAGGCCAGAAAAAGTACCAGGAAATCTCATTATCTTGTTGCCAATCAATCTTTTGAGATGCATATGGACACAGTAAATAAAAATTGAAACTGAACTGAAATAATCTACAGTCTCTACTCTACTAGCTATCATTTCTCCAGTAAAAGATAAAACTATTCCAGCTTTTTTTTGTGGTTAAAAAAAAAGAAAATACAAGCCATTCCTAATCTGCATTCTCTTTTGTTAGGCTCATTTTTGAGTGGTCTAGTGAGAAGCATGTAGTAAAGGTATTCTGTGCACAGCAAAAGAATCATACTGTTCAGCTTCCTTCTGCTGTAGTTAAATCATTTAGTTCTTACAACGCTGTCAAATCCAAATGCCCCAAATCCAAAATGGTGGCCCCAAAACTCCTATGGTAAAAAACAAATGGAAGACCTCTAATGGTTAAGAAAAACAGTACATGGATAATGCGCTGAACTTCTTCATAACCATAACATCTAGCAACTTAGAATTAAAAAAAAAGCAGTCTCACACAAAGCTGTGCCAGTTCTGAAGCCACATTTTCAAGACAGACAATGACTACCACAAAATTAAGGACAGAAAAATTAGAGCTGCCAACACTGCAATTAAACACCTCCAAACGGCCCATTTTGTTTAAAATTCCTGAGCAAACAGCATCCTCAGTTTGCTCTTCTCACTGTGTAACTGTGTCACCATTCTCCCATTGTGGGTGTGCTGAAAATGTTGTTACATAACTCCCTCATTGCCAACTGAGATTTAAAAATTAAATTTTTAAACTGAAAACCAGTGTCCTTTTCAGATAAGTGATCCTCCAGATAGCTCTATCACTCTATTAGTTGTGGGGGGGGGAAACCCCAGATAATGAAGAGTCCCAACCTTCCTCTAGCCTTTATTATTGCCCAGTCTGCTCGGTGTGTCTTCCTACACTATGGCAATGTTCTTCCCTATCTGTAACTTTCCATGATGCAGATAACCTATGTATGCTCTGGTTAGTTCAAGATCCATTTTAAAGAGAGACACTTCTCTCAGAGATCTAATTGATCTCATCTTACAAAAGATCATGAGTTGCACCTTAGAAATGCCTATTTCTTCTAACTGGCTATTAAAATAGTCTCGACAGTTTGCTTACACAGATGAGTATAGGCTACAAACACTGTAAGTGAAGCAAATGAATCTCAACTCCAAGATACAGGCTAACTTGCTCCTGTTTGCATTTTCCTCAGGCTTCTGAGGAGTTAGTAGTCACCTTAGTGATCCTGGAAAATGAATATAGATTATTAATGATCACTTTTGAGGAATAAATGAATATGTAGTTTCATTAAAATTCCAAGTCATTATAACCATCATAAATAATCAAACGCAAAAAAATGCATGTCTGAAAATATGAAAATATTCATGACTGAATTACATTTCCATTTAAAAAGAGGAAACAAAATAAAATTGCAAATGAATAAGCTTGCTAATGTCCACTATCATAGTCATGCTTGCCCCCCAAATCAGAAACTTCACCTTAACAAGCAAATTAAGCCCGGCCCCACACAGAAGAATAAATTCAGAATCGTATCTATGATTTTTCTGCTTTTAAACTGAAAGTATCTGGACACCAACCTACGTTTTAGAACACTTCAGAAATCACCAAACAAAGGCAGGAATTCCAACATTACATAGAATTGTGCCAATGAGTTAAGAAAGAAGAGGGAGTCTGAAGAGAACAAGACTTTTCAACAGCTTTTTCTCAAGATGTGAAATGAGCTCCAGTGATCATTGCTAGGGTATGGCAAGCCAGTGTGGAACAGCCCCTCTTCAATAAGTGGTTGCCACCAGAGGTAGGACAGCTTACTAAACTTTGACTATCTTTGCAACAGAAGAAGATCAGCCAAGTCACAAGAGGGGAAAATGATCTTCAATGAAAACAGAGATGTTCCTTTTCTTGACGAAGGCTGGTGCTTCTGGATCCTTACAAGCATCAAGCAAGAAAGTAATCCTATTCTAAAAAAGGAGCAGAGGTGCACTGTCTTCTTCAGCATCCTCAGAAAGTCTCAGTCATTCAACAGGTATCAAGCTTATTCCAACTCTACACTCTATCTAAATGGTCCAACAAAACCCAGGTTCTACCTTTTGCTCCTCATGCTTGCCTCACTTTTTTCTTGTCTCAGACCAATGTAACCATTAAGGAGTCTGACAGCTCTAACTTCCAGAGTACATTAGAATCAGTCTATAAGAAAGTCTCCCTCAATTCCTCTATCATTTCACTATTTCAGAACATCATTGTTTCACCATTCGCTGACCCTTTTTTCTCATCCATTTCTCAAAACCACAAACACTTTCAATGCAGTACTTTTTTCTGTACCTGCACTTCTGCCTTAATTCATAGGATAGTTTCTCTCCACTCATTGATATGGTAGACAACACGCTTTCCCACCTCTGACTGAGAAAATTTCAATATACAAAACAAGGTTTTCAATTCTGTCCAGAAGGTGGAAATACTGAAAGTACCTAAACTAAGACCCTGCTCTGAACAATACTTCCTGTCTTGCCCATGGCTACAGGAGGTATAGCTAGGTGTTATGCTGTAACCAAAGAACACCAATTAAATGTCAAAGTTAGTACACACATTCCCAATGCCTTCAACTCTCTTTTACAGCTGTATAAAGATTACTGTCCTTCAGTTTCAACAGATGTATATTTTCTACATTTTCAAGGCATTCTTGGTACTGCTGAGGTTTCTGAGTACAAACTGGTGATATTACAGCAACCACAGTACAACACTCTGAGTGATTTGCTAAAGGCTATGCCTCAGTACTACAGAAATCCAGTAAGTGAACATAACAAAATCACTATATGTTAGTAAGAATACTATGTCTTATTTAAAAGTTTTAACAGCAACATGGGATCTCCACAATGGCTGCAGTCACTAGAGCTCCGTATAAAAAAGCTTCTGACCCAGAAGGGCAGCTGCTAATGCGATGAGCAGATGCACCAGCCTTCTACCAGCTGGTACACAGGCAAAACAGACATTGAGAACTGCCACTGCCATCTGAGCTGGCCCGTCACAGCTGTTCCACTGTAGTTTACAGCAGCAGCTTCTGCTTAAAAGAGAAATGGTTTTGCATAGCAGCAGATCAGCACGAAGCATTAACAAAGTAGCAGCTGACAAAATGTACCTGAAGAATTACTCAACACTACTATAAATCTTGGTAAACACTGATTCCTTTGATTCATTTTTCTGCATAAACAGTACAATTGCCTGAACTTAGCACACAACAGCATGCAACATCACCATGCTCTCTTGTCTATGCCTCCATTCACATTCTAGCTTTGGACACAGTCATGGACTACTTTACATCCCAAAATTAAAATTTCTTAATTCACCATACTCCGGAGGAAGACAGAAATTTGCAAAGGGCAGAAAAAAACAACAGAATTATCACCACTTGGGCCCTAACACAGTATTTCTTTTAACGGCACTAGGAAAACTGTGCTGAGAAATGAACGTACTGAAAAACTGTATGTTAGAGATCCTGTCCCGTAAGAATTATTTTGACTGTCCGGCACAGCATCTCCAGACACATGCAGTTGGCTGCGTGAGACCCTACCCTTGGCTGTCGAGACTCCTAGGGACACTCTGTCCATTTCATTCTCTTGTTCTGCGAACTAGTCCTGTCAATTCACAAAGATTTTTTTATTTTCTGATCTGAATCTCAAAGACACCAAGATATGTGGTAAAGCAAGCTTTGGGCCACAAACAACATCAGAACGTGAAAAATATTTTCAAAGGTAAATAACTAATCTGATGACAGGGATTCTGTTATATCAAAACTATAATAACATCATGTTCCTTGGCAGTACAGAATTCTCTCCTCAAAAATGATGACAGTATGTCCATGGCCATTTTTGTAAAGAACACTTAAAACATGTATACAGTCTGTCACAACATGTCATGATAATAAAAACAATGGATTCAGATATATCATTCTTCATTATTCCAATAGAACGTTAGACCGAAATACAACTTCAGGCCATGTGCACTTGAATCTGGAATTTTTCAAGGAATCCCAAACAATATAATCATGTAAGGAAATAGGTCTTACGCAAATACTGCACAGTGCCTACTTACCTGCACAATATTTAAAATCATTGGTCTCACTCAAACCAGACATAGAATCAGAGGCTTCAACTGTTTCATGTATATGCTCATTGTGTGATACTTATTGTAAACAGAGGAAAAAAGAATATAGAAATTACTCCTTAGAGTGGAGGCTGCACATGAACTCACCTTCATTATGTAGCAAGGCCATACAGTCAAGTCTGGTTACAAGGACTGAAAAGTTTTCACTGGTTGCTTTGTTAAACTCCAAGCTATCAACCACAGCAAGCTAGCTGCTCTTTTTGTCACTTTCTAATTTCAAGCTAGAGCAAAAATCAAATCCACTTGAAATATCTGTTGTTTCCATAAAACTGAAAGGCAAAGGCCTCCACAATTTTTATCACTCTTAACCTGATGAACAAAAATACCACTGGCAGCCCAAAAGGCCAACGGTATTCTGAGCTGCACCAAAAGAAGGGTGGCCAGCAGGGAGAGGGATTGTCCCCCTCTACTCTGCCCTTCTGAGGCCCCATCTGGAGCACTGTGGTACTGTGCATCCAGATCTGGGGCACCCAATACAGGAAAGATGTGGAGCATTTGGAGATGGTCCAGAGGAGGGCCATGAAGATGATCAGAGGGCTGGAGCACCTCTCCTACAAAGGCAGGCTGAAGGAACTGGGCTTGCTAGAAAAGAGAAGGTTCTGGAGAGCCTTCCAGTACTTGAAAGGAGCTTACAAGCAGGAGAAGGAACAACTTTTTAAGCAGGTAGACAGGACAAAAGGGAATGGATTTAAACTCAAAGAGAGGAGGTTTAGGTTAGATGTAAGGAAGAAATTCTTCACTCAGAGGGTAGTGAGGCACTGTAACATACTGCCCAGAGAAGATGTGGATTCTCCATCCCTGGAGGCGTTCAAAGCCAGGCTTGATGGGTTCCTGGGCAGTCTGATCTAGTGGCTGGCAATCCTGCATGTGGTAGGGGAGTTGGAACTAGATGATCTTTGAGGTCCCTTCCAACCCAAGCCATCTGAGGATTCTAGGATTCTTGCCTTAAAAGTGAAACATCCTAGCAGAGACATGAAGCTCAATTCTTTAAAACATCTCAAGTGCAAAAACAAAACAAGAAAACCAAAAGATTTTTCTTCTACCCCTGGGAAAACCAAAACATCTGAATGAAAACGATACTAGCTGATACTGTCTATCTCTTCAGGGGAGAAAAGTCTACAGTATTTGAAGTATTTCAGAATTAACACGTACACATTTTATATTGCTTTTATCCCAAACGGTAATGCACAATCAATTTTTCTGTCCTATGTTATCTGCAGAGAAATCATTTTTAAATGAACTCTGTATGGCCTTAAAATCCCAATACACTGCAGTAACAGAGAAGGGCTATCGAGTGGGATAGAGTAAGTAATGAAAGCAACTGTTCATGTGCATCCCTGTCTGTGTATACCTACAGTTGCTTGTGCTGTGAAGCATAACATGCCCATCTTGCCATCGGTAAACTCTGAGGCCCAAGGGCAGGCATTTGCTTTCCTGAATAAGCAAAAAGAATTATTCCAATGGGCTGCAAACTCCCTGAGCTTTAAGCACCATTAAATGCACGTCAGTTAGGAACTTTCCACAAGGGACTTCTGTGAAGCCATAAAAGAAATTTCTTCCTTGTTCATCACTTAAATACTATTTTATCTATAGACAGCATCACAACCGTGCCCATCTTCACATAACTTCGCTGCTGTCAAAACATCATCTTCTAAAAATGTTATTTGCTACTATAGTACAATGTTTTACCTACCCCATAATCTTTATTTTAGGCTGAAAAGAGCACTTTGTTATCAAACAGAGGTTGCTGAATAACCTTTATTTGCTTTAGTCATGTAACCAACATCTCTACATTGAAGTTCTCTCCCCTGAGGCACAAAGAGGCAAATCGATTAGTAAGCTGAGTCTTTTTTTTTTTTTTTTTAAGACTGATGAAAAGAAACCAAGAAACTTTTTATAAAAAGCAAGAAACACATGACTTCACTGTATGCTGAGAATTACCAGTCACACGGGAACCACCCCTTCAGATCTTACATCGGAAGGAATAAAGTTGAAAGCATGTCCCTTTTCCAGCAGACAGTCTCCTCACCCTCCATACAAGAACATAAACTTGGGAGTAGTGGTGAAGGAGCCTCCACCAGCAAGGCTAAGAGAGAAATTATTACATCTCACCAGAACTCTATCCTTCCGCTTATCATTTTCCTTCCTTTTTTATATGGAACAATGATATTAATCCACTTCTAAAAATGGAAATAATATCCTTCACCAAAATCTGGCAAGGTGTGATGTATCTAGAGTAAAGCTTCCCATGCCATCTAACATTCTCACATCACCCTGACATGAGAAGACTTCACTAACTACTACTCTGACAGAAACAGATTTCTTCATGTGAAAAATCTTTCAACTTCTATTTCAATAAGAAGTTCTTTTAATTCTACAATCTGGAGCACAGACTTGAGTCTTGGTTGGGAAGCTACAGTAAAGTTCATGACTTTTGAAATTCTTGTGTAAACCACCTTGAATGTGACCAAGCTGCAGGCTTTCCAAAACACATATAACTCAAATATATTCAGCAGTTCTTTGCTGGGTTGTGGTTTCACCAGCAACTGCAGCCAAGCCACATTAGTGCTGCAGTCATGTGGTTAGTCACATCCTACCCTCCCACCTCTGTAGCACGTTCTCCCCATCCCCCAGGTTGTACTGGGATTAGTGGGGTCCTGCTCAGTCACCTCCAAGTCCTGCTGCTGGCACAGGAGAGGCAAAGGGAAATACAAATGCATCTTTTCATCTTTTGGTAGCACTGCCAACAGAATCTGAGCCAAACAGGAAACTGCTTTCTAGGATGCTGTTCTGCATCAATAGCCAAGTTCTGGAGATTGGATCTGGAGGAAACGTGTTAATTATAACACACTTGCTAGAGCTGGTAATAAAAAAAAAATAATCCCATCTTGCTATGACAATGATTATAAGCATCTTAAAAATAACCCCAAGTTTCAAAACCAAGGAAATCTCAACTACATTTCCAGCAACTACCACAGCTGCTCACAGACAAAAAGAAATAAGTTGGTGCCTAATTGCAGATTAGCAGTAAAACAAAAGTACGATGAAGGGCCATAAGGATAGCATGAAGGGAAAAGCATGATAATCACTTCCTGTTCCAGAACTACCAACTGACACAGTGGTAACCAACACCTATCTAAAGAAACTTGTTTGAAATGGCTTTGGTAGAGGACTGAAGGTCAATAAAGTTACAAAAGGGTTAAAAAACAGAAGGGAGATAGGTTTCTGTCTGTGTGCGGTGTGCGGTCTTTTAGTAGTACGTGGTAGTGTTCCTAGAAATCACAGACATTTTTAAACAGAAATTAAAATGATAATGTATCTATAATGAACCAAAAATGGGGACCAGTGCAGAAGCTCAGACATATATACAGTTTAAATATGCTTTGACATGAAGTGCTCTGTACTTATACATGTTCTCTATTTTTATATGAATGTGTTATACTGAGAGGTTATAATAAAGAGCCCTACTTTACACATATTTGACTTAAATATCAAATACCATAAACTCATCTATCTGAATCTCAAATTTGCGTTGAATACAAAGTAGTTATCTTACTAGGATTCTGAGGCAGAGACGCTTGCTATTTATTCAAGACAGTTTTCAAAAAAGATGCAAGACTAAAGCTTTGTTATAACCTTAAAATAAATAAAGATAAACCTAAGAATCTATGCATCCCCAGAACATCAGCACTGCAGCATGTCAGATCTCATATCTTCACCTGATCACCTCCCATAAAATCTTACTGAACATACATACCTGCACAAATCTTCAATCATTCCGCATGCCCAGCAGTCTGATAATGAAGGTAAGGAGGTCTACAGAATACTAATAATTCCACCAAGACTACCAGTCCCAAGCATAGAGATGCAGAAGTAGAAACAGAGCACCAACAGTGTTTGTGCAGTAATGAAGCTGAGGCTGTGGAGAAAGTGTGGTAAGCAGCAGAACTGAGACTCTGAACTCAGGAGAGAAGACTGGTTTATTTGGGAAATTGCTACATAAGAGTGAATGGGAAGCTGCAACAAGTCAATTTTCTAACTTGGGTCCCTTCATATTAAGGAGCTTGTGCTGCTCAGTCCTATGGGTTATCTTTTGTAGACTGTATTTCTATTTTCTAGATTGCTGCTATGATTAGACATGACTTGTTACATTCAATACGATAAACAGAAAGTTAGCAGCATCCCCTGCTCCTATTTTAAAAATGATGCATAATGGACGTACCAAATTTATTTCACGATGCTTGAATCAGAATGAGGAACTGAAATGAAACTCCAAGGTCAGCCTGTTTTCTTAGTGATTTTCCTTAGCTGCTTCAGTGAAGGGGGAGCCTTCAAATAGATCACTGAAACAACTATTTGACCATTTCTTTTGAGACTTCCAGATCCTATACTTGCCTTATCATAGGCCTCTCAGTGAAGCCTACCTACTTGCTTATAAGTCACTCACTAGACATCTTTTCTGTCTCCTGCATTTGCCACCAAACCTGATTGGAAATGCTGCACTGTCTCATTGGCACTTTCTTCCAGTATATCCTAAATTTACCATTTCAGAGTTCTCTGCAATCTCCAGTAGCTTCTGCCTGAAGACCAACTTTGTTGCTCTAGAACATAACTTCAGATAAATTCTTGGAATAATGGATTAACTTAGGAGATAAAAGAAAAAGAAACAATTATTTGGGCCAAGGGACAAAGTTTGCGAGCACTGCAAAATGTTTTATAAAGTTAAATGGCACTGAATGGTAACATTCAAGGAAAAGGAAGAAATAACACATTTGTGTTTACTTACACACATTTTGTACTTTATGGCACTCTCACCATGTTCTAACAATTGCTTCAAAGCATGGTATTACATGTCACTCTAATCTTTGCACTGCACAGGCAGGACGCTTTGTTTTCCGTATCATAATTCTGCCTTGAAAATGGGGGAACCTGACTCCTTCCCCAGGGAGACTACTAATGCACAATTTTATCCAGGAATCATGCAATACTTTGTAATTTCCCTGAAGTGCCCAATTCTGGTTTCTGGCAATTAAGCGATACTCATCCAACTTTATTTCAGCGTAGAGTGCGAAGTACCACGGAGCTGTTAACTATCCCCAGCTGAAAGAGCATTGAGTGGGAAAAAAAAAAGGCAGAAGGTGATGAGGGGAGGAAGTGAAGCTTCATTTTTGGAATTTTAAAATAAGCACACTGATTGCCACCATTTGCTCTTTCATTTTCAAGTGCGTGTGATAAAGAGACTGACACAGTTATTACTCTGAAGCCTGAGCAAGTAGCCATGCTAAAATAAACAGCTTCTGGTTCTGGAATTGCTTCTTAGAAGCAGCATAACAAAAGACATTATGTGTCTGTGCAATGCACAGACACTTTTCTCAAACCAAATATTTTTTCTGACCATTAGCCCGAAACCAAGATTAAAAGCTTGTCTAAAAAGATTCAAAAGTCCTAAGTACAAGAGACAACCACTGTTCTGGAACAAGGCCAAGATCAGCAGGATGTGGAAAAGTTGTCAGCTTTCAGTTAGATCCTGCAGTTCACCATGTACCTGCCAAACAATGATTCACAAGGGATTTTTCAGAATATTGTACGGTGATCAAAGAAAGCTATCAAGAGAAGCATTATGGTTTGCTGCATAGATGCAAGCAAATCAAGACTGGATTACTCTAAAGAGATCTTATCTAAGTAAAAACAACTGATGGATTTAATGCTGATATTCTGATTAATGTTCAAAGAATCAGATTAAAATGACACTCCTTTCTAATGTCAGCAAGCAAGAAACTGTAAGTAAAACAAATAAAATCCAATCCAAACACCAAAGATAGACACATAACTCATGTACTTCGACTCACTGAAGCTATGAATTCTTTGCCTTCAAAGCCAACCAACTTGCACACTAGAGGCAATGGCAGACACTTTGCCAATGAACATTCAGCTTGCTCAAAACATTCTGCTATTCTCTGCCCATCAAAACCAGACTTCCTGGCCTGAGCCAATGCAGTGCTTCCACAGCTGTCATTTCCCAACAGTGAAAAGAATTAGAAACTCATCCCTACCCAGAACTCCCTACAGCTGGCTGCAGCTAGCAGCCACACCTGGGAAGGCTGCCCAGCACAGCCCATGGGACTGCCTTTCTGCTGCTAAACATCAGCAAACAGTCACAGAGCACCAAAGCCAGGTTCCTCCCCAAATTTGAAAACATAATTAAAGAGGTATGAATTTAAGAAACAAGGGTGAATGAGAAAACAGAGCATTTTGACTGAAGTACAAATTGCTTGCAAGATTTTCCCTGAAATTAGCTGTAAGAAACAAAATGTCATTTGCAAATCTAAGGATGGGCTCTTGCCACAGCAGTGAAAATATACTGAAGCTTGGGCATACTTGAATGAAAGCAAGTACTTCTGAAGTACTGCAATTACTGTGATTCCTCTTTATTTCAAAGTAAAGTAAAAAAAACCCAACCACATTAGTAACATTTGCTGTTCCATCAGCCAAAACAGCTGGTATGTGGGCCATCTAGAAATTCAATCTTGGGTGATTAAACAAAGCAGTAATCAATGTGATACCCTAAACTGGAACTTTTCCCAATACATGCATGTTAACAAACCCAGAAAATTGATCTAGACTACACTTAAACTAGCTTTGAATCTTAGAAATTACATTCTCCACATGGACATATTTCAAATGTCACCAATACTAGCTGTAGCTTGCCATGACTAATGAGACAAAGCCATTAAGACCTCAGGATATAAAGAAAAGACCAAAAGGCAAAACCTGCAGAAGCTTGATAATAAAACAACTTCATCTCTTCCTGTTCCTTATCCTGCATCCGGATCTATCTGTTGCTCAGAAAAAGATCTTAGCACAACCAAACTTGTGCAAGATTGCAGGAAAATGACCAACAGCTAAATGAGTATGAACATTTGTGACATTTTGAGACAGCAAGGCCAACACTTAGCTACATGCAGGTATTAAAGATAGTGAGGAGTAAATAAATAAATAAACACCAAACATTTTCCCCAAAACTGAAGCAGCTCTCAAGTGAGGCAGAAGATAAAGCAAGGGCATTGAAGATTAAGCGAGGATTCTTGCTTCAGAATTTTTCAGAAAGGGATCAGAACAGGATTTTTTTTGTAACATTTTTTGTATTTATATGCACACCCAATAGTCCACCCTTAACTTCTAATGCAAGGCTTGATTTGACTAATCATTCACAATCAAAAAGGGTCAACATCTTGTGAAGTGTATTGACGCCCCTGTATCACACAGCTGATGAGCAATGCCTTTATTAAATCAATAGCAATATAGTACAACTATACATAATTTAGATCTATTCGTTTGCTTGCTCAGCGCAGAGCAGAGGAGCTCAGGGGAGGCCTGATGATGGCCGCAGGTTCTCACAGGGAGTGGAGGGGCAGCACTGAGCTCTGCTCTCTGTGACAGTA
>JANHGO010000041.1:2128191-2167841 GCA_024606505.1 Aquila spilogaster | reverse complement strand
CACTAAGGAGGTCACCTTGTCACACAAGCAGATCAGGTTGGTCAAGCAGGACCTGCCTTTCATGAACCCACACTGACCGGGCCTGATCCCCTGGTTGTCTTGTACGTGCCGTGTGATGGCACTCAAGTGTCTCAGTGTTGGTAGGACTGATGCTTAAAATGCAGGGCTTAGCAAGCAAACACTGAGAATATGAGAGAGAAGGAAAAGAAAACTGAAGTTATCACAATAAAGTCATGCAGAACAACTCCACAGTAACCAGCAGGTTTGGCATGCCAACACATGTGGAAATGACAGAGAATGGGACCCTTTCTGTTCATGGTATTTGAGGGGAAAATTAGGTGGGTTTAACAGATGAGCATCTTTGAGAGGCACTGAGAAAGAAGGATAAGATTTACAGCTGAAATGCTGCAGGCCTACCACTGAAGTCAGGGCAATCGTCCTCTGCTCTGAAACATTTACTACAGTACACAAAACATACCTTGTTAATGTATTCTTGAAACTGAAGGCATCAAAAGCAGGACAAAAAATGCCTGTATAGTAAACAGTATTTCTTAGTTTATTCCTTCTGAGTTACTTTGAATTCAAGAAGACAATATCAATATATATTTCTTTTTAATAATAAATGCAGCACAATAGTATCTACAGCAGAGGAAATATATTTTTCAGTATACCCTGATTCCTGATTAATTCAATGGGGTGTCCTAAATCCATAAATCCATACTGGTTTGAAGGCTGACTTTGGCCTTTGGACTCTCACTTTTAATGAAGTGATGTTCAGGCAGCTGGACCTGCTTAGTAATATCTGAATACACAGAACCGACACAACTGGAGACACACTTAGTTTAATGGCAGCGTTAGCTGCAATAAGATAACTTCCACCAGAGATGTCTGTCTCCTACTGGATCACCCAACCACTTGCTTTACTTTTATGCAACTTTACTTCCTTCTATCAGGAATGTTAGAATAATTCCGCATAATCACTAAAGCCAACATCTTCAAAGCAATCGGGAAATCTGAATATTTAACACACCACTCTAGGGAATAGAAGGAGCTCTGTCAACCCAGACTGTCCTGAAAATGACTTCATTAGCACCCCTACGAGTTAACGCAAAGAACAAGTACTCAACGCAATGTTATTAAATGAAAGCAGGAAGCCCCCCTCAACAACTGGAAAACTGTAAGTGTGGGTTTACTGTAGTTTAGATGGTAAGCGTGGAAAGCATGAACTACAGCAGAAGTCTTGCAGACTAAATGAAGATATTCTGGGTGATTTAGGTTTTGTTTCTGTAAAGGCACAAGCAATCAAAGTAAAAGATCTGTCTGCAAAGGAAGACTAAATTAGTATTAACAACTGCTGAGAGGATGTATCATGGTGCCTGTTAAGACAGCCTGACACTTGTATGCCTATCATCCACAGAAAATGCCCTATTCTAGGCACCCAGTTCCCCACAGGACCTCCTTTTGGCCTATTTTATAAGGCAACAGGGGACTCTGGTAGAACTTTGGCCAACACTTAGCCTTGAACAGTTTCAAAAGAAACAACATTCAGAAGGTGGGTTTGGTCCGAGATGCTTCACATGGTAAGCACCTGCAAAATCTCAGAAGGTTCAGAGAAGTCAAAAGGTTCCCGAGAAGCACAAACAGCACCAGGGGTTGACCACCAGTCTTTTCTCCACAAAGAAAAGTGAACTTCCATAACCCCCTCCAACAACCACCAACACCCCCCCTAGCCTGCAAGGGTTCTTCTGAGAGAGGATTACATATCAAATCCCTTTAATTCTTCTGGTCTTTCTCCTTAACCGCTTTTCCCCCCAGACCACAAAAGCCATGTTGCAGGTGTTCCCAGAAAGACACACAGACCTTGTTCTTCTGAGGTTCTCAGTTCCCTTAAATCCATAAGGCATTGCGTATGCTCGATAATCCGAGCCAAGGGGAAAAGCAATCACAGGCTGGGCGCATCATGCTCTCCTACCCACAACTGGAAAGTCCATTTGAAAAAATTAACTGAAATACTGCAGTCAGAAGGGTGCGAAAGCAATAAGGAATTACAGGCTGTTCCCAGGAAAAATGTGTCCATGTCTGAGCCATTGAAAATAAACTCCAGCATAGAAACGATATTAGTTTGTAAATCTTTTGATATCCACCAAAGAAATAAGACCTTCTAAACAAGTTCTCAATTGCAGAAACAAACACTAAACTAATTTAGCTTGTTTATTTAGTTTGGTTGATTGTTTGTAACATCACCACTGTATGACAAATGCCAACCCTGTAGAGCATGACATGGCTCTCTGGGAACTGCAACTGCATTACATTATTAGAGTGCTGCCCCAGTTAACATCCACAAATCCTCAACATAAGGTATTTGTGCAAATGCACCACCGCACTGTGAATAACTTGAGTGTGTTACCAACTACAGTGAACAGTATGTCGAAAGATTCAGATAATTTGAACAGATGTCAGAGTAACTAATACCTTTTTGTTGATTTTCAGGAAACAAACATTTGGCCTTTGAAAACTAGATGTTATTTCTACAGAACGTCAAACAAAAGAAATGGGACAGCAGACATTTGGATGCATTGCATCTGATACACAGCCTTTAAAAATGTAAATACATGGTGTTTGGCTCCTAGCCTGACTTAAAGCAATGTAAGTTTGGTTTCTTCTTTGTAAACACAGTACAGGGATATATGCTATTCCTTCTAGGAGCAAGTCTCCTTTTGTCATTAAATTTCTCCTTTCGTTTTGTACTTGTGATTATCAGAAAGTCTTTACATTTATTGAGACTGTAATGGCAATTTCAGGAAAAGTATTTCCATTTCCTGCAATATAATGTTTTCAGGACAAAAAAAATATACACACAAACACAGAAACTAGGGAAAGTTATGAAACAAGTTTATCGCCATATTTATAAAGGACTTTAAAAGACTTAACAAATTAGAGGTCAGCTAGTTCACAGTTCTTCACTCCGATTTGTTTTGAAGGCACACAGTCTTTGCTAACCTCCCTCCCTCGCCCCCAGTATTTTAATTGCTATCAAACACTGGAAGTAAGGGGTTACATTCATGGGCCAAATCCCATATGCATCTAGGAATCACACACGGATGCAAGTGAAAAGTACCCACTTAGATCCTGTTTAGGTTCCTTACAGTAAGTCTGCACGCTAACAAACTCCCAACCAGGAAAGGAGCCTTGGTGATCATCGATTTTTCCGTTTCATTTAAAATGAAGCAGTTTCAGTTAATAGATATCAGATTGGACTACGAAATCCTCTGCCAAGAGTCTCAATGTATTTTTGCAGAGTCTTACTTTTCAGTTTTTTTCACCTCTGCACACCATGCTTCATGCCAGAGTCAGCAGCTATCCAGCAGGGCTTATTAGCTCGGGCTGCCCACTGGGCTTGGACACGACACGTCTGCACCTCCTGGGTGAAGCGCTTGCTTATCTAGTGAACACGCTCCTTGCGGAGGTGAGACGCTTGGAGATGGGATCTGAGCAACGCAGTGGGACAGTTTCAACAGAGAAAACAGGAATTCTGGGGCGAGTCTCTTACAGGGATGCAGCACAGCCGTTACTGGTGTCAGTCAGCCACAGCAGAGACTTCACCCTGAGAAACCTGCACCTCTAGCAAATGCCCCAACCATTGCATGATTGGATTTTCTCCTCTCCTTCTCTCCAGAACTATAAAAGGGTAGGTTTCATTCATAAGGTGAGCAGAGTTTTTTCTGGGTTTGGGGAACTAAATTTGGAAGAAAAGTTATTTCCTAGACCGTCTCCTCCCCCTCTTCCTCTCTGACACCGAGTCCAGCATTGGGCAAGTCCCCTACCTGGTATGGCCAACTACAGAAAACACTTTCTTCATATTAAAAGAGGGAATCAAATTTTTGAAGTATCTGATAAGAAAAAGAGCTGCAATCAACATCAGCTGCACTTTTCAGATCCCATTCTTTAACACAAATAAAAGTTTGCTTGCAATTATGTGCACACTGAAGAAATAAAATTTCATGTCTGTCTTTCTGAACTACACAGTCATGAGAAGAGATACAGTCATAACTTGTTGGTGCTAACACACACAGAAGCACAGTACAAACCTTGCAGAAGCAGCAATTGCTTCCTGGATCACTTTTTAAACAAGCTAGAAACACTGCAGGGAACAAATGCCGTAATGTTTCAGCCTGAGCACATAAGTGATACACAGCTGCAGTGCTGATGGTCATCAGCCAAGGCCAGCTCTGAAAAAAATTCTCAAGAATCAGCAAAAATAGTCAGAAGTTATCAGACACACAGAGCACACACAGGTATTTTACGTTAAAATCAACATCACTATCAGCTTCCTCTATCTCCTGTATACTTTTGTGCAACTAGTATTTGCAAATCTTTCTGCTCACAGCACTACAAGCTTTAAATATTACACAGAAACAGGCTGGAAGAATCGCACAGATTTTATTCTTTTCAACCTGCAGTACAGAGGCTGGATCTAGGCCCCCAGGAGAATTCGTTTATTTATACTCCAGACAGCTTCATTTCCTCAGGGCAATTTGCAAGTGTAAGAAAAGGGACTTCAGGGCAAAGGCTGGATTCATTGCCCTGGCAGCTGCTGCAGCAGCTTAACCTGGAGCCTTCTTGCAATCCCTCAAGCCTATCATGTCACCGGGTACCTACAGCCGCACTGCTCCCCAGCAACACCAAAGCTGTCACACTGGCACAGAACAACAGTACTGTGAATGAGCAGTTAATCCTCTGCAAGCAGGAACTAACCGTTCTTCTGTACAAGTGCAATACACATGCCCTGTCAAGACCTGTAAGTCTGATGTCTCCAAAACCACTGTGGATATGCACTGGGTTTACCAAGTGGGAGAAATGCCACACAGCTCTCCTCTAACACTAAAAGGATTTAAACTACCAACCAAATATTGTGAATGGGCATAATCAATAGTTGATTTGGAAAATAGCATTTTCTTTAGTTAAATCCTTTTACTTCCCACATCTGAGATTTACCACTTTTGTCTTGAATGGGTTGAGACTGTTCAGCAACTCATGAGACCAGACCATTCATTGTAGAGTTCTGATCTATGTAGCTAAACTGCTGTTATGTTCCTCACCTCTAAGGTGTAGATGATGATGGATACCATCTAAATATCTACCACACATAAGAAAAAGACATAAAAGATTAACATAGTTTCAATGAATTTATAACTGGAGAAACGCAACATAATGTGGAGGAGAGAGTCTGAAGCAAGTTTTAAATTGCAGATACACTATATTTTCCATGTCTGTCTGCAAATTCTTCTGAGATGAGAACTGAACTTAGTCATTGTTTTCTTTATGAACACTGCAGGAAAGTCAAATATTGCAGCACATAGTTTTGTGTCTAATATTGCATTGAGGATTACTAAATTGTTCTACAGTAGTTGGTAAGCAGATATTTGCCACCGCTTCAGAGTGAAGCTATAGTAAAATCTAGGGTAGCATGTTAGACACCTTTTATTACCTCCTCATAAATGCCAGGCACATTGGAACAGTCAAACCTCACCTCCAGTACTCTAATCCCACAAAGCTTGTTTCACAAATTCCTCATTAAAGGATGCACTGATGCAGTCCTGGTGCCTGTCGTAATAAATACGCTGCCTTGTTTAATTCTGGTATCTTACAGGAAAAGCCAGATCATTGAATAATCAGATTTAGCTATCAGCACAGCAGGAGATCTATGTTTTAAACCAATTTAAGGACTGCAAATACCATATGCCAGCTGACAAAATCAAGCAACATAATTGACTCAAACGCTATCCTCTTCTGTTCGGCTGTTTATTGCAGGACAATCTACCAAGCTACCCTACAAGAACAGCCACAATTCCTTTTGTCAGAGGCCACTCAGCTGACAGGCTCATTAAAATGCCTTCATGCACAATCTGCATGAATAAGTGAAGCTCAGCATTTAACCGTCAGAAAGTTTAAGCATGTTTTCGGAGAGGTAAGTTTAAGGAGAGGAGGAATGAGAGGAAAGTGTTTAATATACAAAAATTTCTAATTCTTTTTGCTGGCAGAGACTGTGTGGGAGTTTCTCCATCACGTGCTCACTCCGTTCCTATTGCTAAGATAGGGACTCCAGTCTTCTGTTCACTGCGTCCAGTCCCTTGCAGAGGCAGTTTACTGGGAAGGAAGAAAAGCAGAGGCTGCTGCAAGCGGTGGTTAAATCCTGTGCTGTTGTGGCTAGAGAACAGCCTCCACCTGGCTTAAACCTAGCTCAGCATTCACAGGGAGCTGCAGTCACACTCCG
This sequence comes from Aquila spilogaster, assembly GCA_024606505.1. Lineage (NCBI taxonomy): Eukaryota > Metazoa > Chordata > Aves > Accipitriformes > Accipitridae > Aquila > Aquila spilogaster. Next base: position 2,161,567 of record JANHGO010000041.1, on the reverse strand, counting down.
CACTGCATTGCAGACACGCCAGGAGCTTTGATTAGCACAGCCCCCGGAAGCTTACAGAGAAATACTGGAGAGAACGCATGCATGGCTGTGACTGCTGCCACTCCTGAGCTTTTCAGTCTGCGGATTTCATACAGAAGATGGTTGAAATTGGGGATTTCAGTTTAACAATCAGAAATCTTTAAGTTACTCAACAAAGGTTTCACAGGGAAGGTGTTCCCTAAACTCCCCTATCCCTCCTGACAAGCAATTATAGCCTCTCACTGCACAGCTCCCGTTTGAAACTGGCTGACATAGTAAGAGGTAAGGAGGAAACAGATTTGCTTTTTTTTTTTTTTTTTTTTTAAATATGGCCATCCAGCAGGGCTGCGTGCTATAGAGCAGTTCTCAATTTTTGCTCAGACTAGTATGCTTTTATGGTAATCTGCAAAACCAATACTCTCTGCATTTCTATAGGTACTTTAAGATTCTTCAGGCTGAATGGCACAATGCAAGTATAAATCATTCACTTTTACAAGATAACAGAAAATTCTCTCTTCTGCAGGGAGTCAGACTGAAACAGACAGTTCAAAACATGTAGCTCAAGAAAATCACCTTCCAAAAATATATGGCCCCTGCCCTTCAGCATACAGTGTAAGTGCCTCTTACAAATGTTACCTGTTTCTATACACAAAATACTGACAAGGACTTCTTTCCAGTTACACTGGAGTTACATCAGCTGAAGAAAGATCAGAATACAACCTTGCTCACCTGTGAGTTCGTAGACATCACTGTAATCATCTTTTTATCAGCATAGCATACAACTAAATGAATTTTCTTACACCACAGTAATGAAATATTATTTATGGTGTAAACAGGAAGAACAAAAGCTACCACACTAAATTCATCTTCTTCAAGTGGTTGTTGCAGTTTAACCCCAGCCAGGAACTAAGCACCATGCCGCTGCTCACTCTCTCCCCACCACCCAGAGGGATGGGGGAGAGAATCGGAAGGAAAAAGGTAAAATTCGTGGGTTGAGAGAAGAACAGTTTAATATGACAGAAAGGAAGACAATAATAATGATAATAATAACAATAACAAAATGACAATACTAATAAAATTATTGGACTATACAAAACAAGTGATGCACAATGCAATTGCTCACCCCTTGCCAACCGATGCCCAGTTAGTTCCCGAGCAGCGATCCACCCCACCCAGACCAACTCACCCCAGTTTATATACTGGGCATGACTGGGCATGGAATACCCCTTTGGCCAGTTTGGGTCAGCTGTCCTGGCTGTGTCCCCTCCCAACAGCCTGTGGTCATACATGGAGGCTGAGTACACTTATGCACATGAGAAATGGCATTTCTCAATTTTTAAGTACTAGATTTTGCAATCTCAGTAAGGACATTTTCAGAATAAGGACTTTCCCCCCCTCTTTTTTAATGCAGTTTTATGAAGATTACATGAAAAGGAAAAATAAAAACCATGATTATATACAAGATTTACTGTAACTCACAGTCAACAGTAGCATAGGGAGTTCAGTAACATGAACAAGAACTGCAGACACAGACTGCCACAGCCATGGGCTGTGTCATGGAAGTTTTCTAGATCTTTGCTCGTTCTTGGTGCTCTTGCATTTGGCCTGTCTCCAACCAGTCAAACATCTTTTCTGAAGCCTGAAGCCCCATGGGGGCTTTTTCCCCTGGGGAAAGCACATTTCATTTCACTCCTTACTTGGTATTTTCTGAGCCAGACCAGTGCTACATACAACCACTCTGCTTACACAGCCAATGGCAATGTTTTCCAACAAGACGTCGTTCCCAGTTAGTGTTCAGCTGGAATCAACTACGACCTCAAATTCTTTTATTCAGACCTGCTTACCTAGCAACTAATTCCCATGTGGTATTTGATTATTTTTCCCAACTCCACACTTAGCTTTTACAGTGTTAAAAAAGAAACACTCAATTTTAAATCTGTTCTCTAACATAGCTTCCATCTCTGATACGATTTGCAGGACAGATCTTAATTAAAAGTTCTTGCTCACAACATTAACATTTAGTAGCAGACTTAGGACAGGTTACCGCAAAATTGGGAATTTGTCTGTAGCTGAAAACAAACGAACATAATCATACACTAAACTTGGTTCTATGTCTACTTTCTACAAAGCTTCAACTAGATAGTATTTTTACACCCTGTTCATAGAAGTGCTAGGAAAGTGTTGAAAGCTTTCCTACAGTCAAGATATATCTAATCTACTTCTCCCATATCCAGCAGGCATGTTGCTCTGTCACAGAAGGAAGTCAAACTGATTCAAAATGACTTGTCTTTGACAAATCTAGGTTGCATGTTGCTTACCACCTCACTTTCTTCCAAATGCTTATAAATTGTTTGTTTCAGTATTTTTCCAGGAATTAATCTGCCTGGCCTGTAGTTCTGTTCTATACTTCCACACCCCATTTCCTTTAGAAACGGGCACTAAGTTGGTCCTTTTTCAGTTTTCCAGAATTTCAGTTATCTTCTGTTAGGGACCTTATTTGAGAATGAACAGCATCAACCCATTTTAGTCATTTGCCTAAACTTTCTATCTGCCACAAGAGTATTTAGGAAAGGACCCCAAGCTTTAGCCTCTGTGTATGTATGCTAAGCTGTGTTCCAACATCTTAGCCCTTGTGCTTGTCTGCTCAGTTAATCCTGATCAATAAAGTAAAAATGGTGCTTACAACCTCTTTAGCAACATCTGTTGGTAACTTTCTAGCCTTTCTGCCTAACAGACAAGTTCTTTCTTTAGTGATTTCTTTTGCTACTAATATATTTACAGAATGTTTTCTTGCTGCAGCTTTGCCAGCTCTGTCATGTTTTGTACCGAGTCCTTCTAATAACGTCTCTACACGCGAGTACTAGTCTTTTGTAAGACATGTTCAAAAGCTGACCTAGTAGCCCCTTTTTGCATGGCTCCTTCAGTTTCAGACTAATGAATAACTTGTAATTAGGCAGTGGCAATTATGGCTATCTATTCTTCCCAAAGAAACAGCTTGTACTTGTGCCCTTACAGCATGTCTTTAAGAAACCACTAAATCTTCTGTCCTCAGACTTCGACAAATTCTTTGATTTTCTGAAGTATGTTTTCCAGGCCATTGCTTAATAGCCACTTTCATCCAATTCACCACCCTCCTCCACCCATTCCTTCCTTTTAGTCAGAAGCAAATACAGAAGACATTCACCATGAGTTGTTTTCAGCACTGCTCATCAAAAGAAATGCTGAAATTTTGCTAGACTGCATGTTACAATACTATTTTCTGGAAGTTGCCAGAGTAGTTGAAGTCCCCCTGAATGCTATACCCTGTACTTGGGAATACACATGGATGAGAAATAGCCTACTTGAGGAATCTGAAGAGAACGAGCATCACTTTTTTTTCTTCAGTGTACCTTTATAGGCTTTCAACACTGCCTAGGGGGTTAAGTAAAGGCATTTTTACGACACAAATGGAGAATTTCTCCTCTTACCTGTCTTCGATTTTCCTTAAATAAACTACTTTTGCAGCACTTCAGTCATAAAAATTACTCCACTTACTTGATTTGAGCAGCAAGCAGGTCGAGGGAGGTGACTCTCCCCCTCTACTCCACTCTCCTGACACCCCACCTGCAGTTCTGCGTCCAGCTCTGGGGCCCCACCATAAGAAGGACACAGACCTGTTGGAGCAGGTCCAGAGGAGGACCAAGAAGATGATCAGGGGGCTGCAGCACCTCTCCTATTAGGACAGGCTGAGAGAGTTGGGGTTGTTCAGCCTGGAGAAGAGAAGGCTCCAGGGAGACCTTACAGCAGCCTTCCAGTATCTAACGGGGGCCTACAAGAAAGTCAGGGAGGGACTTTTTACAAGGGCAGGTAGTGACAGGACAAGGGGTGATGGCTTTAAACTGAGGGAGGGTAGATTTAGATTAGATGTAAGGAAGAAGTTCTTCACTGTGAGGGTGGTGAGGCACTGGAACAGGATGTCCAGCGAGGTTGTGGCTGCCCCATCCCTGGCAGTGTTCAAGGCCAGGTTGGATGAGGCTTGGAGCAACCTGGTCTAGTGGAAGGTGTCCCTGCCCATGGCAGGGGGTTGGAACTAGGTGATCTTCAACAGTCCCTTCCAACACTAACCATTCTACAATTATGCTAAATAAAGTACAACTTTGATTTACAAGTATGTTCGGTTCCCCTTATTTCAAATATATAAACCTATCATTTCCACAATTAAAGCAGCATCCTCATGGACTAGATTCCAGGCAGAAACATTAGTATTTGGTCCTTACTATCCTTACTACCACCTAATCAGAATAGCAACACTTAATATGGTATGATGAAAGTGGAGTATCGTAATGGGAGACTTCAGCTCACTTCCTTTCAATATAGATCACAAACATCCCATCATATCAGGATGTGACTTTTTTTGCATTAAATCAGTGACTGTTTCACAGAGCAGCTGGGTAGGAAGCCCACAAAAGAAAATGCAACCCTTGATTTGGTCCTAAATATAGAATGGCTCTTCAGCTACAAGATTCTGAAAAATCCTGCATGCAATAGCTTCCCAGCAGGAGCAGTGGAGGCAAAAAATAAATCTACAGTTGCACCCAGCTTCAGAGTGTGCAAGCATGAGAAGTAAGGAAGCTTGTTAAGAGAATCCAAAATGGCCAGATAAAGAATTTAAATCTTTGCAGGCACTGTGGAGATTACGAATGGTGATAAGACCAGAAAGATGAGGCAGGTACATATTTCCTATTAAGTAAAACCTGAGAAAGGAAGAAAGGAAACCAGAATGGTTAGAACAGCAGTGTAGGAGTGAGGTTACCCTCAAAAAAGCTGAAGTCAAGCACAAATAGAAAAAAAGTAGCTCAATACATCATAAACTCTGGCAAATTAAATGTAAAAGCACAGCAAGACAGGCAAAACAAACAAAAAATCTGATGAACAACTGGCAGAGACTAATGATAAATCTTTCTTCAAACACATCAGGAACAGGAAGCCTGCCAGAAACTCCAGGAGGCAACTCATGATCAGAGCAGTAAAGGAGCACTTGGAAGATAAAGGCATTACAGAAAATACACCAGACAGATTCACTGCAGTGATGGTAACAGTCCGAGACACTGGGGAGCCTCTGTAAAGAGCTATGACAGAAATATTAACATTGGTAAGAATGGAGAATAAATGTCAATATTTCAGCACAAAAACACCAGGAAAAACAGCAGAAGAGGGAATACAGGGATGGCATTTGTTGATGGCACCCAGAATAGCAGGCCAGCAAGACTGCAGCACATTTCCATGTAGTGCTTCAGGATACTCAAATCAGGAAAAGAAGTCTAAAACAAGGGACTGCAACTAATTCGTAATGATGTAGAGGTGAGAAAGGATGGAGAGACTAACCACTAACCAGAGGGAGACTAACCACATGCCTGCCAAACTAAGGATCCAGAAGTTGCGATGAGAACTCAACAGCTGGAGTCCCTTGTCTTCCACATCACTGCAAAGAATCCTGGACCAACAACTTGGATACACACATCTTGGTGACTGAATGCTAAACTGCGGGGACAGAAGTATCTTGGAGTTCACAAATACACAGGTGCGAGAGTGTGGAATGAAACCAGTTTTGTATTAAAATAAAATCACTTCCCCCCCCCATAAAATCTCACTGAGTTTTGCCACATTATTGCTACAATACAGCAACACTATTTCTCAGGATTCCCTTACCAGGACCCCTCTCTGCAGGGGACTCCAAGGACGCGTTTGAAATGGCAGTGACTGTATGAGCAGATACAGCAGGAACCAACAAAACAAATGCTAGGAACTCACCAGGACCAGACGGCACTCAACCCAGGAATCCTAAAAGAACTCAAGCATGAAATCAGTGAATTACTAACACAATGGTATGTCACCTCTCAATTAGAAGTATCTTGGTAGTAGAGGACTGTATGGTTGCAAAGGTGACAGACTTTTAAGAAACTGCCGGCAAGACCTTAAGCCCAAAATCTGTACTGTACATAACTAATAAAAACTGCAAGGAAGAACAGAATTAAGAGATACCTGGGTAAATATGATCCAGCTAGGAAGAGTCAGCATGGCTTTTGTAACAGGATGTCCTGACTTACAAGCCTACTGGAGTTGTATCCACAAGCCAGTGGAGAAGGCTAATCCAGTTCCTCTCCTTCAAATTTCAAAAGGCTTTCAACAGAGACCATCGTTAAGGCTTGAAAGGACACTAAGTATGCAAAAAAGCAAATGTCCTCGCAGAGGCAAATAATTGATTGAAAGATCGACCACTTACTCCTACTCATGCTTCCAATTCTTGTCATCACCAGCGGAGTTCTGGAGAATCTGTGCTGAAACATACAGGACATACAGCTTTCCTGCTCCAGATAAAGGGGCAAGGAGTGCACTGGCAACATCCATCAAAGATATTAAGTTACTCAAGGTAATAAATGAAAAGGCAAACTACAGAAAACAAAGACTTTATGAAAAATGACTGAACAGACAATAAAATGCCAGGTAACATTTAGTGTAGTTAAATCACAAGTTATGCACATTGGAAAAACAATCCTAATTTCAGAAAGAAAATTGTGAGCTTGAGTAAACTATCACCTGTTAGCAGTGAGATCTTGGTAGTTATGACAGACAGCTGCATGAAAATATCAGCCCCCTGCTCAGCAAGCACTTAAAATAGGAAATAAAGTGTCAGGAATCATTAGGAAAGAAATTTCAGTAAACACCTGACAGAGTTTCAGAAGGAGAAAGAAGAGATGATTTTGTAGTCTGTGGACATCATTCCCTAATAAAGCCCAAGGCAAGAATTACCAGTTCAATAACACTTTACTCTCCATAATATCTGAGGCATGACAGACACTCAGAACTGTTTGAAGAAAAGCTTTCATAAACTCTCTCCAGACAGGCTGGGTTACCAGAGTTCCTTCTCTGATGCCCACCATGCAAAAACAGAGAATAATTTAGCTCTTAGCAGATTTCCCCTCCATATCTTTGGCTCCTCCACTACAACCAGTGAAACTTGTGAAACTATGAGCAGGATAGTTTCAGAAGAGCATTTGCATTAGCATCATTCCCCAAGTCTTACAGAACAGAAACATTTAATAGGGATTGTTATATTGATCTGTCTGTATGCATTTTCCTATCACAAGATAAACAGTGAAAATAATTACATCAACATGTCCTGTGTTCTGAAAATTGTTTTTTACTGCAGGTTAACAAATGCAATTATATGTTCATAGGCCAGAAAAACTACCAGAAAATCTAATTCTCTTGTTGTCAATTACTCTTTTGAGACACACACAGTCACAGTGAATAAAAACTGAAACTCTGAAATAACCTACACCTCCACCCTACTAGCTGTTATTTTTCCATTGAGATAAAACTTTTCCAGCTTTTTTTATGGTACCAAAAAGATGCAAGCCATCCCCAATCTGCATTCTCTTCTGTTATACACAGTTTTGAGTGGTCTGCTCAAAAGCATGTCAAAAAGGTACTCTATACATGGCAAAAAAATTTAAATTATTCAGATTACTTCTGCCTAAGAAATTAAATCAAAAAGTTCTTACAACACTGTCAATCAATGTGCCCAAAATCCGCACAGGCAGCCCCAAACTTCTTCAGGTAAAAAGCAAATGGAAGATCTCCAATAGTTAATAAAAAACAGTATGTGGATAAAATGCCGTGAACTACTTTTCTAGAATTTCTTCCAAAGCATAGTATCTAGCAGCTTAGAAGAAAAAAAAAAGCAATACAGATTCTCACACAAAGCTGCGAGAGTTCTGAAGCCACATTTTCAAGACAGACAATGACTACCACAAAATTAAGGACAGAAAAATCAGAGCTGCCAACACTGAGATTAAACACCTCTGAACAGCCCATTTTGTTTAAAGTTCCTGGGCAAACAGCATCCTGCGTTTGCTCTTCTCACCCCGTAACTGTGTCAGGGCTCTGCTGCTGTGGGTGTGCTGACATGGTTGTTATACAACTCCCTCCCTCCCAGGTGGGATTAAAAAAAATAACACCCTCAAAATGGGAAACCTACAGTTTTTCAGATAGGCTATGCTTCTCTAAGAGCTCTAGTACACCATTGTTTTGGGGGTGGATTCCCAGGTAGCAGGGAGTCCCAGCCCCTTTCTCTTCCTTTTGCTTCTAGCAGTGTCCAGCGCCAGGCGTGTCCTCCAGCACCGCCAGGATGTTCTGCCCCAGATGTGGTTTTCCACGATGCAAACATCTACACGTACTCTGGTCACCTCAAGGTACATTTCACAAAGAAACAATCCTCTCTTGCAGGTCCAGTTCATCTCATCTTACAAAAGATCACGAGTCATGCCTTAGAAATGCCTATGTCTTTTCACTGGCTATTACAATAGTCTAGACAATTAGCTTAAACAGAGAAGGCTAAGCTGCAAACATCTGAAGCGGGGCAAATGAATCTCACCTGAAGACACAGGCTCATGGTGGTGCATGGCTCCTTCCCTTCCCATTCAGGGCTGGGCTGCCTTAGCTCCTGTCCTGTTTGCATTCTCCTTAGGCCTCCAACATATGTCAGTCCTCAGCCTACAGAACCTGGGAGGTGAATTCTTAACGATCTCCTTGCTGAATACATACATACATAGCTTCATAAAAATTCCAGGTCGTTAACCATTATAAAGAATCAAGTGCAAAAAAACATGTGGATGAAAACATAGAGGAATATCCACAGCAGAATTAAATAAACTTAAGTTGCCCATTTAGAAAGATGAAATTAAATAGAAATTTAAGCGAATGAACTTGCTAACCCCCACTATCACTGTCATACTCTCCCCCAAATCAGTAACTTCACCTTAACAAGCAAACCAAGTCAAATCCCACAAAGAAGCACAAATTCAGAACCTTATCTGGGGTTTTGCTGCTTTTAAGTCAACAGTATCTAACCACCATCCCATGCTTTGGAGTACTTTAGAAATTACCAAATCAAGGTAAAAATCTGGCATTAGGTAGAACTTTGTCAGGGAGTTAAGAAAGAAGGGAAATCCAAACAGAACAGTACTTTTCAACAGCCTTTTCTTATGAAGGATGCTTATGAAGGAGCTTTTCCTATGAAATAGCTCCAATGATCATTGCTGAGGTGTGTGGCAAGACAGTGGAGGAACTGCCCCTCTTCAATGAGAGAGTTCTCACCAGAGATAGCATGTTCCTGATTGTATGCTGAACTTAGGTTATCTTTGCAATGGAAAAAGATAAGTCTAGTCACAAGAGGGGAAAATGACCTTCAATCAAACCAGAACTACTCCTTTCCTGGGTGAAGGTGGCTGCTTCCAGCCAGCTGGATCCTTTCAAGCATCAGCAAGAAAGTAACCCTATTCTAAAGGAGGGGGCAGAGTTGCATTTTCTTCTCCAGCATCCTTATAAAGACTTAGTCATCCAACAGATACTGAGCTTGACCCAGCTCTGTACTCTTACCTGAAAGATCCAACACTATCCAGATCCCACCTTCTGCTCCTTTTCACTTCCTGCTTGTCTCAGCCAAATGTCACACAGAGCTATGGCTTCTCAGCCCCCTCTCATTCACTGGTATCAATCTTTGAGAAAGCTGAGAAACTTCCCTATTTTTTCACTATTTCTGGACTTCATTGTTTCGCCATTAACTGATCCTTTTCTCTCATCTGTTTGTCAAGACCACAAACACTCTCTTCCACTGCAGTGCTTGCTTTGTATATAAGCTTTTTCTGCCCTTTCTAATTCAGGGGATCCTTTCTCTCCACCCTCTGATACAGTAGACAATACCATTCACTGCCACTTTTCTTTTCCCCTTTCTGATTTAGAAAACTTCAATATCCAGAAAAAAAAATTGTAAATTCTATTCCAGAAGTCAGAAAGATTAACAGCACCTTGGTTAATTCCTGCTCTGAACAGTCCTTTCTCTCTTGCCCAGGACTGCAGGAGTTAGTCTCCTATAGCCAGGTGTGAGGCCGTACCAAAAGCACATCAATTGAATGCCAAGGTTGGACAATACCCTGTCCCCAATGCCTTTGCTTTTACAGTTGTAAAAAGATCACTTCCCTTCAACAGAGATACAGTTTCTACATTTTTGCAGACACTTCAGGTACTGCTGAGGTTTCAGAGTACAAATTGGTGATATTACAGCACAGCCACTTTATGACATCCTGAGCGATTCGCTAAGGGCTATGCCGCAGTGCAACAGAAATCCAATAAATGGGAACAGCAAAATCACTCTACATTAGTAGGAATGGCAGGTCTTACTTAAGAATTAGAAGAGCAGCGTGGGATCTAGCTTCAACATTCCCCCCCCCGCTTTATGTTTCAATACCACATATACAAGCAGCAAGAAGCAGAAACCCCTATGGTTTGCTAGCTCAGGTAACTCTCCACAAAGGCTGCAGTCACTGGAGCTCTGTATTAAAAAGCTCCTGACCCAGAAGGGCAGCTGCTAACAGGACGAGCAGACGTACCGGGCTTCTGCCAGCTGGTACAGAGGGAGCGCAGATACCCGAGAACTGTCACTCCCGTGTGAGCTGGCCTGTCACAGCTGTGCCCCTGCCCTTTACCCCAGCAGTTTCTGCTCAAAAGTGATTTTCCACAACAGCAGGTCAGCACAAAGTATTAGCAAAGTAGCAGTTCACAAAAATTACCTGAAGACTTACTCAACTCTGCTATACATCTAAGTAACTGATGATTCTCATTAGATTCATTTCTCTACCCAAACAGTATTATTACCTGAAATCAAATGGGAATCATCTTTGTCTAGAAAACTTCATAACTTAGCGAACAACAACAAACACCATCATCATGCTCTCTTGAATGTGGCCCCATTCACATTCCAGTTTTGGAGGGAGTCACAGACTGTCCACATCCCAAAAATGTAACTTCTCAGTTGAACATACTTCAGAGGGAGTCACAAATTTCTAAAGGGCAGAAAATACTACAGCTAATTAGGGCCCCACCATTTGGGTCCTAATACAATATTTTTTCTGAACTCCTTAGAAAAACCGTGTTGAAAAATGAGTGTACTGAAAAATGGTAGTTAGAGCTCCTATCTTGTGAGAACTTTTTCTGACTATCATATATGGTCCCTGCAGACACATGCAGTCACCTGTATCGTACCTTATCCTTGGCCGATGAGACTCCTAGAGGTGCTCCAGCCATTCCATTCTCTGGTTCTGCATTAACTGGTCCTGCTCACACACGCAGAAAAACACGTTTACTTTTCTGGTTTGAATTTGAGACACCAAAATACCTGGTAAAGCAAGTTTTGGGCCACAAGCAGCATTAAAAACAGCAAAACCTTTTCAAAAGTAATAAATAATCTGAAGACAGAAAGGAAATGTGGGGATTTTGTAATACCAAAACCTTGGTGAACTCATGCTTCTCAGAAGCATGCAATTCTCTCCTTTTCAAGAGCAATGGCAGCATGTCCACAGCCATTTCAGTTTTAAAAAGCAGTGCCAGAACACTAAACTATACATCCAGTCATAACATATCAGTATAGCCAAAAAACAGATTCTTGTACGTCATTTGGACTATTCTAATACAAAGTTAGACCTAAGTACAACCTTATACTGAAGGTTACATGCATTGAATCTGGAGGTTCTCAAGTAATTGGATAAAAACAAGAAAGAAAAAAAAAAAATCCTAAACAATCTAATCTTGTAAGGAAACAGCCCTTATGCAAACACACCGTGTACTGCAAACCACCTATTTTTATCTTCACAATAAAATCATTGGCTTCACTCAAATTTGACAGAGAAGCAGAGGTTTCAGCTATTTAAGAAATCTCCTCATTGTATGATACTATAAATAAAGAAAGATGTATATAAAAACAACTCCTGGGAGGGGGAGGTGGCACAGGAGCTCACCACCATTTATCAGCGAGGCTGCACTGCCAAGAAAGGTTACGGACAACCACTGAAAAGGCTTCAGCGGCTGTTTTTGTTACACTCCAAGTTTATCAATCACAGAAAGCTAGCTTTCCCTTTTGTTTTGTGTTTTCTTACTTTCAAAATAGAACAAAGTAAAATTTACTTAAAATATTTGTTTTTATAAAACTGAAAGGTGAAGGACACTGTGATTTTTATTATTCTGCAGCTTTAAAGCAATCATAAGAACAACCATTACTCCTAACTTCAAAGCTAAGCATCCTGTACAGAACCACGAAACCCAGCTCTGTAGAACATCTTAAGTTTAAAAACAAAACAAGAAAACCAAACAGACTTTTCTACCCCTGAGAAAACCGAAACATCTAAACAGAAATGATGCTAGCAGATACTACCTTTACCTTCAGGGGAGAAAAGGCTATAACTTTTAAACTATTTTGTAATTAACTCTTGTTATGACATTGGATCAAGATGGTTTTACCCCGAATAGCCGCACACAATGCATTTTTCAGTCTCCTATGTTAGCAACAGAGAAATTATTTTTATATGGCCTTAAAATCCCAATGTGTTGCACTAACAGTCAGAGGTGATCAAGTAGGATAAAAAGTAAATAATGAAAGCAACCGTTCATGTGAAGCCCTGACAGCGTATGCGATAGTTACTTGTGACTTGAAGCACGCCATGCTGATCTTGCCATCGGCCAGCTCTGTGGCCCAAGGCGGGCACTTGCTTTCCTAAGCAGAAAGAATTATTCTAATGGGCTGCAAACTCCCTGAGCTTTAAGCACCATTAAATGCACACAAGTTACAAACTTTCCACAAGGGATATCTGTGAAGCCACAGAAGACATTTCCTCCTTGTTCATCACTTAAACTCTTCTTTATCTAGAGACAAGATCACAACTATGCCTGTCTTCAGGTAACTTTCCGGCCGCCAAAACATCATCTTCTAAATATAATGTTATTTGCTACTCCAGTACAATGCTTTACCTAGCACATCATCTTCATTTCAGAAGCTGAAAAGGGCATTCAGCTAGCAAACAGCGGTTGCTGAATAACCTTTACTTGTTTTGGTCACGTAAGCAGTATCTCTAAACTGAAGTCCTCTCGCCCAAGGCACAAAGTAGCAAACAGATGAATAAACTGAGAATTTTTGAAGACTGATGAAAGGAAACTAAGACACTTCTACATAAAAGGCAAACCCCACATGACTTCACCGTACACTGCCCATTACCAGTCACATGGGAACATCCCCCTTAGAAGTTGCAGTCGAAGAGGATGGAGGAGTTGGAGGCATGTCTCTTCCCCAGCAGGCAAAGTCTGCTTACCCTCCGTACACGGAGGTGAGCTCAGCAGTGGTATGTAACACACCATCAAGGCTCAGAGCTCAATTAATACCATATTCTGACCAGAACCCTGTCCTTCCCCCTGCCTTTTTCCCCCTTTGTTTCCCATTTTTATATGGAACAAAGATATTAACCCACTTCTAAAAATGGAAATGTTCTTCTAAAACATTTGGCAAGGTATGATATATCTGGAGCAAAACTTTCCACACCATGTAGTAGTCTCACATCACCCTGATGTGGGAAGCCTCATTAACTACAGCTCTGACCTGAAGAGATTTCTTCATACTCCGTATCTTTGAACGCGCGTTTCAATGAGAAGTTTTTATAACTCCACAATCTGGAGCACAGACTCGCATTTGGTTAGGAAGCTATAGCCAAGTTCATGACTTTTAAAATTCTTGTGAAAACCCTCTTGAATTTGACCAAGTTACAGGGTTCTGAAATGAACATAACTCAAATATATTCAGCAGCTATCTGCTAGGATGTGGTTTCACCACCACCAACTGCAGCCAGCCCAAGTTAGTGCTGCTGTCATGTGGCTAGTCACATCCTACCCTTCCACCTCTGGCCAGCTGTAGCACTTTCTCCCCATCCCCCAGTTTGTACTGGGATTAGTGCTTTTGCGATCCCAGTCAGCCATCTCCGAGTCCTGGCGCTGGCCCAGAAGAGGCAAGGGGAAACACAACTGCATCTTTTGGCAGTGCTGCTAACAGAACCCCAGCCAGGCAGGAAACTGCTTTCTAGGATGCTGCTCTGTGTCAACGGCAAAGCTCTGGAGAGTCGATCTGGATGAAACATGTTGATTTTACCACGCTCGCTTGAGCTGGTAATAAAAAAAAAAATCCTGTCTCTCTATGACACTGAACTTCAAAATCATCCTGAGTTTCAAAACCAGGCAAATCTCTACTACATTTGTAATGATTACCATAGCTGCTCAGAGATGGAGAAAAATAGGAAAATACCTAATTAAAGATAAGGACTAAAATAAGAATATACTGAAGGGCAACAAGGACGGCATGAAGGGAAAGATGCAATAACCATTTTATGCTCCAGATCTAGCAACTGACAGTATTAACCAACAAGTAGCTAGTCCAAGAGACTTGTTTGAAACAGTTTTGGCAGAGGACTGAAGGTAGCTAAAGTCATAGAAAGATTTGAAAAAGAAAGGGAGGTAGACTACCATCTGTGTATGCCGTCTCCTAGAAATCATGTAAATGTACATTTTTTAAATGGAAAAATGACAATATTTCTACAATACACCGAAAATGGGTAGCAGTGTGAAGCTCATGCTTATATATCTAACTGAAACAAGCTTTAACATAAAGTGTTCTGTACAAGATATATTTATGTGTTCTCTATTTTTATATGAATGTACTATGCCAAGAGATCATATTAAAAAAAGGCCTACTTTACACATGTTTGACTTTAATAACAAATACCAGAAACTCATCTATCTAGAAGTCAAATTTGCATTGAATATGAAATAGTTATCTTCATGATTTTGAGGCAAAGAGAGCTGTTGTTGTTTCTTTCTATGATAAATAGTTTTCAAAAAGGTTGTAAGACTGAAGTTTTGTCATAACCTTTAAGAAAATACTCTAAGAATCTATGCATCACGGAACAACAGTGCTACAGTGTGCTGTCTCCTATTTTTACTTGATCCATGTTCCATTAAGTTTTACCACACACACCTGCACAAAGCTTGAATCTTTGCACATGATCATCCATCAGCAAACAGACTGATAATACAGAACACTGAGGTCTCCTGGGGAATACTAATCCCAGTAAGAAAATTAGTCCCAAGCACAACAATGAAGAAGTATCAACAGTTGTGATTTACAAAGCATAAAAGAGAATGAAATCTCAAGACTATCAAACCTCTACATGGATAAATTATTAAATGGCTAATATGCGGGATTCAAGCTGAGTAGCTGCAATGTACCTAACGTGCAAAGGCACACTCTTCCCTGAGGAACGTGGTCTGTCACATTGACTGTGGGCTATGAATGGACAACTGCCATTCACCACCAGCTCATGACGGAAGCTGGGCTTGCTGGCCTATCCAAACAGGCCAATAAAAAGTACAGAACAGCTGCAAGAGAACACAAAATTAGGAATTATTCACAGAACCATACGTATTTGGTTAGAAATGGCCTCTGGGATCTTTAGTCCAGACTCCCATTCCTTCCTGATCGTTTCCATCTAGTCAAGCTCCAAAAACTTCTACGGATGAAGATTACACAAACTCCGAGCAAGCTGTTCTAGTGCTGTTCTACCCTCCTAGTGAAAATGTCCAAACTGAACTTCCCAAGTGACCCATTCCCCTGGCTACTTCACACTACATTTTCGTAGCCTTTGATGAGCCTTGCGGGCTCATCAATTTAGGTATGTCCAACTACTTAGAGAAGTAATCCTTACACTCTTGCTTCCCAACTGCTGGCTGCTCCTCTCCCTCCCAAACCACTTTGCTAGGAAAGAAGCTTTGTCTACAAAGACTGATAGGGGAGTGGAAGAGTACTCCAGGCTTTTGTGTGTTACCTGTCGTTGGGCTGCCTTCCTCCATCCTTGAGCAACACCCCCTTTTCCCTGAACTTTCTCTTGCAACTACCGTACTCGTAGGACACTTTCTTGTTATCCTTCATGTCCCGTATTAAAAACAGTTTCTCCAGCAAACCTCTCTCCAAATGATCAAATTATGTGTTGCTTTGTTAAATGGTCATGGTTAGGGATGGATTACTTATCTTAACGTACATTGGAAAAAATACAAAGTGATTCATTGCTTAAGACAATCTACATCCTCTCCTAAATGCTGAGGCAGTTTGTCTAGTAGAGAGTCTGCAGTGCCCGTGCAGTGCTTCAGTTGAGACTGTGGAGGAAGGCTGGGAAGGTAAGCAGCAGAGCTAAGAAGCTGAACTGTAAGAGGGAAGGAAGACTTTGGGTTATTCCAGGAATTGCTAGGTAGAAACCAATGGGAAGCCGCCATGAAGTTCAAGTGTCTACCCTATGTCCCTTTGTATAAAGGAACTTCTGCTGCTCAGCCCTTTGGGTTGTCTTTTGAAAAATCTTATTTCTATTATACCAGGTTGCTGCTAGGATTAGGAATCACTTGCTGTGGGTAGATAGCAGAGGGTTAGAGACAGCTCCTGACTCTATTACAAAACAAAGTGTGATGGACATACCGTCATTCACTCAGAATGTCTGAACCAGAACTAGGAACTGCACTGAAACTCCAAGGCCAGTCCGTTTTCCTACTGGCTTTCCTTAACTTGCTTCTCTGAAGGGGAGCCTTTCTATGGCTCACTGAAACAACTATTTGACAATCTCTTTTGAGACTTGCAGACGCCATACTTGCCCAAGTTTCTCTGTGAAGTACACCCTGAAAAAAAATCATATAGTTCCCAAAACCATGTCTGGGTTTGCTTATATGTACTTTCTACCTGACATTGCCTGTCTTAGCACAGGCTGAGAAACCTGAGCATTCCAGCCAAGTTTAAAAGACCTATCCCAGCAAAGTTTGTGATGCTTCTGGCAAAGACAAACAGTTTAAAAGGTATTTAGATGGCTAATGATGCTGTTAAGCATCTAATAAGGCTTTCAGATGAATACTAGCTGCAGGCAGCTAAGTACACATAAATACCTTTAAAAACCTTGCCAAGAGTATAGAGATGTTTCTGAAAAGTAGCTGCAGGAATCTCACAAATTCCACACTGCCTCTCAGCAGAGAAGCCTAACCATTAGTTTACAGGCCACTAACTAGAAGGTTTGAGGTCTCCTGCATTTGCCACCAAATCTGATTGCAAACATTGTGTTGCCTGATTAGCGTTTGCTTCTGGTGTATCCTAAAGTTATCATTTCAAAGACCTCTGTAATCTCCAATAGTTTGTTTCTGAATGGACACTAACTTTCTTGCTCTAGAGCAAAATTTTAGAGAAGTCCTGGGAACAGGGGATAAGGTTAGAAATAAAGTCAAAAGAAAATAAGTATTTGGGCTGAGGGACAAAGAAGCCTTGTAAAACTGCAAATTGCTCTATGAAGTGAAATTGCATCAAGGGGTAATCTACCAGCAGGAGAAGGAAGAACACACTGTGTTTACTTACACACATTTTCAACTCTACTGCAGTCTCACATGTTCTCACTTACAATTGTTTCAAGGCACTGCAGTATCACATATGGTTTTCATCTTTGCACTGCACATGCAGGATGCTTTGTTTTCCATATCACAATCCTGGCTTGGACTTGGGGGAGTCTAACTCCTCCTCAATGCCAATGCACAATTTTAATCAGGAATCATGCAATATTTCATAATTTCCCTAAAGCACCCGCTTCTGGTTTCAGGCAATTATGCAATACTTGTTCAATTTAGATTTCACCATACAGTGTGCAGTACCAGGGAGCTGTTAACTATCCCCAGCTGAAAGTCTGGAAGAGCATCTGGTGGGGGAAAAAAGGCAGGGGGTAGCAGGGGAAGGAAGCAGAAGAAGTTTCTTTGTTTTTAAAATAAGCATACTAGTTTGTAAGCTGATCATGATCATTTCCTAGTGCTTGGGATAGAGATTGATACAGTTACTAGTTTGAATGCTGAGAAAGTAGCCATGCTAATATAAAGAGCTTCTTGTCCTGGAATTGTACCTCAGGACCATTATAACAAGAGACATTATACATTAATACATTGCACAGACACTTTATTCAATCCAAATATTTTTTCTGACAACAAGCCCAAAACCAAGATTAAAAGCTTGTCTAAGATATGACACAAGACTCAAAAGTCGTAAGTACACGAGACCACCACTGTTCTGCAGTATGGCCAAGATCAGCAGGATGTGGAAAAGTTGTCAGTTGTCAGCTCGATCCTGCAGTTCTCCATGTACCTGCCAAACAATGATTCACAGCAGAGGAATTCTCAAAATATTGTACAGCAATCACGAGAAAGCAATCAAGAGAAGCACTACGGTTTGCTGCATAGATCAAAGGGAAATTAAGGCTGAATTATTGTAAAAAGAGCTTCCCTAGATAAAACAACTGATCAGTTTAATGTAGAAACCGGACGACTAATGTTCAATACACAAAGCAACAGACTAAAACACTCTCCCTTTCTCTTATCAGCAACTAAGAAACTGTAAACCAACTAAATTAAAAAAACCCAACCCAAACTCTAAAGATATACATATAACCTATGTAATTCAACTCACTGAAGCTACACAAAAAACCCTCTAAGGACAACTAGCCCAAACACCAGAGGCAGTTGCAGACACCTTGTCAAGGGACATTCAGCTTGCTCAGAACATCCTGCTGTTCACCGCCCGTCGACGCTGGGCTCCTCAGCCTGAGCCAGTGCCACCCTTCCAAAGCTGCCATTTGCTGATGGTGAACAGAATCCAAAACTCATCCCTCCCCAGAACTCCCTGCAGCTGGCTTCAGTTCTTGCAGCTGTGCTTATTAAGATGCAGCAAGCAGCCACACCTGTGAAGGCTGCCCAGCATAGCCCCCAGCACTATCCTGCTGCTGCTAAACTTCAGCAAACTGAGCCACAGCGTACCAGGCTAGCTTCCTCCCCAAATTTAAAACCACAATTAAAAAAATCCACCAGCTTAAGAAACAAGGATGAATGAGAAAAGGCAGCATTTTGCCTGAAACGTGCATTTCTTGCAAGATTTCCCCTCGAAAACAGCTGTGAACAGTAAATATAATTTCACTTTCAAATCACAGGATGGGCTCTTGCCACTGCAGTGAAAATAAAGCCAAGCCTGTGCATGGTCAAAAGAAAGCAAGTATCTCTGAAATTTTGCAATTACTGCAACCCTCCTCTGCTCCCTTTCAAAGAGGGCAAGAAAACTATCTGTATCATCTGTTGCTCCATCAGCCAAAGCAGCAGTTTTGTGGGCAATCTAGAAGCTTGGGTGATTAAACACAGCAGTATGATACCCTACCCTGGAGCTTTTCCCCATACATATGCTCTAATAAACCCTGGAAGGTGAACTAAACTAGACTGCAAGCAAACTTTTAGATGCTGTTTAAAATGGCAGGAAAATGAGTAATAGTTAAAGAAACATCAACATCACTATGCAACACTTAAAACTAGTAAGACTAACACTTACCTATATGCATTTATTGGGCAGACTAGGTTTAAGGAGCTTGCAGAATATCCTTCTATATAGAATACCTAAAGAAGTTCAACACACCTTTGCAGAGCTTTAAATAACAAGGAAGCACACAAAACAGACTCTCACAAACAAAAAAATATTAAAAAAAAAATAATAATTAAGGATGGCTCATGAGACTTTCAGCAACTTGTGCAGAAATGCAGAAGCCATGCACTTCGCTTACCTAATTTTTGAAGGGGCAGTCTGAGAAAAAAGTCAGCAACTGAGAAAACAATTTCCCCAAAAACCAGACCAGCTCTGGAGCCAGGTGCTGACTAGAGAAGGGCTGTAGAACCTCAAGCAGACAGTCCCTTTGCAGGAGTGGAACAAAAGAGGACTTCTTTTTTTGGTGCCATTTTCTGTATTTATATGTAAACCAAATATATTATAGCCTTAACTTCTAACACAAGGCTTGAATGGATTAATCATTCAAGGCTAAAAAGGGTCAACAATCTGTTAAGTGTATAGACTCCCGCGTATCACACAGCTGATGTCAATGTCTTTATTAAATCAACAGCAATATAGCACAGCAGTAACTTTCTTTCAATGCTACATTTAGATCTCTGTTTAGACAGCAAGTACTAACAACTTATTAAATGGAAATTCCAGTCACCTGCTGGTTTTTGGTGATATTTCAGAAAAGTCTCAATTCTGTGATAACATTCTTCTGAATAACCCTTACAGGGAAATCTACCCAGAGAGATTTCTAGGAAGTTATTTACTTGGTCAGCTGAACTCCTTTTTTAAGGCAATATTAGCATGCTTACAGAATATCCTCACAGCCCAGCTCCAACTCAAAGCACAGACTGTAGCTAAGCTTTACTTTTGTGAATTTTAAGATGTGCTGTGAAATAGTCATGGTTAAATTTAGTGTCTCTTTCCAGATACTTTGGAGGCAGTGTAAAAAGACACTGGTTTTTAGCTCAGACTGGGGTAACTGTAAGCTACATTAGGTAGCACAAACTCCTTAGAACCATCATCATTCAGCTCCTTCCCATGAGACTGAATTACTAGAAACTCGGACTATTAAACACAAACAGACACTCTCCAACCCAGGATCAAAACAAGAAGAATACTTTGATAGTACCAAAAGCTGGAAGGAGTATGCAGGCTAGGGCTGGCTGATGCAGCTTGTGTGCTGACAGCCACAGAGCCACAGCCAGGTGGGAAGCAAGCCCGGCCAGTGTGAGCACACCAGGCGACGTAAGCAAGTCATAGAGCGATCCCCGCTCATCAAAGCTGCACCAGCTTGGGCAATAAAGAGTTTCCCCATTCAAGCCCTCTTCCGGAATACATTCTTTTCAGCCATTATAGAGCTGGCAAAAATAGGGGCTTTTTTAGAAATTGATATGCATGTGTGCATTCAGCAGTTTATTTGAGTTTGGCAGGGCAGGCAATGAAGAGAGATGGAATACAGGACATGCACTTTACATAAAACATTTGTGTGGATTTGCTGTATCAAATCA
Organism: Aquila spilogaster; assembly: GCA_024606505.1. Taxonomy (NCBI): domain Eukaryota; kingdom Metazoa; phylum Chordata; class Aves; order Accipitriformes; family Accipitridae; genus Aquila; species Aquila spilogaster. The sequence continues at coordinate 2,140,747 of JANHGO010000041.1, read as the reverse complement.
GGATTTTAAAGTCTGTTATATAAGAGGAGGGAAAAAAAATCCCCAGTTTGGCCAGGTTCTATACAATCTCATTTAAATAAAGGTCTAATAATAACTCAGGAAGTAGTGCTCAATTGTATCGCAATGCCCATTTCTCCCTTGTAAATGGTACTTATAATAAACATTTTTATTCAATAAATATTTAAACAGTGATCACAGGCTCTCCAATCAACCTATCTGGTCGAAGATTAGAACATCAGTACAGTTCAGAGAACCTACACTCAGCCTACAGCCTGAGTGCTGCCCTGCATCTGGTTCAAAAGGACAAGTTTAGGTCAAATACTTAATCTAGTTGCCTGGCTTTTATCAGTCTGTGCGATAACTTCTACATTAAGTATGTTTTAGTATCTAATTGATTCATATAATTTTTAAGTAAATCATGCCTCGAGTGACTTGTAAAGCTATTTGGGCAACTGCAAATTATTGTAAGTGCATTATACAGAAAGAGAATTCAATGTTCCCCTTTTAATAATCCCCAAATGGTTTTTAAAGAACATTGTAGGACTTGTATGATGGAATACAGTATCTGAAAGAGAGAGCAAGTCCAAAGGATAGGCTATTTATGGCATTTATTAAAAGATAGGTAACTTGTTCCTTTATTTTCCAGCGCGTTCTGTCTTCTCTGTTCAAAGCTTTCAGATTACAGCTAACTAGAAGCAAAAACAGGTTGAAGGCTCTCTGTTTTGCACTATGAAATACCACCACCATACCCACTGCTTTATTCCTAACTTGCAAAATGTAGTTGGTTTGCCTAAGGTGTAATACAGTATTTGAAATCCAGTACCTAGCTTTTCAAACCTTAATCTAAATCAAGTTATTACTCACTTTATAGAATCATAGAATCATTTGCCTCCTGGCGTTTTAGCTACAGCAACTGCTAGCCATAGAACTACTAGTTCTACTAGCTGTAGAACTGACGGCTGCAAGGCAGCCTCAAAAATAAAATTTTACACTAACACAGAATCATGAATCACAATATGCTCCCTCTATGTACATTCATTTTAGAAAACTGATGAACTGATGACAGGTGTCAGTTTGTGCTTCTTAAAAGAAAGATCAGATGGGAATCCAGATTGTAGTTTTACCAGAGGTCAAATAAGAAAATACTTTTAGAGTTCCAGAGAGCCTAGGCAGCCATGTGTCCAAAAGTTATCCTAATAGTGCTCACTATTAATCCTGTCTTTGCTGGGATATGTAGAAAGAGAACATTTAATTGCTCTCTACAAACCACAGAATTGGGAGTTATCTCTCATTGTAAAAACAATTCATTTTTTAACCAGAGAATAACACAATTTATTGTATGGTTGGTTAAAGTGTTCTGAAAGCATGCATTTTTCAGTGCTTTATGTCTATGCAACTATTACACCTTTCCAAAGGAGTCCTGTAGCTGTGTATAACAGGAGGTTTGCGATAGCTGAATTACAAAGAGAAGCCAACACCTCAATTACACCAAAAAAAAAAAAAAGTTCCTGCTAACAGTCAATATGGAGGCCATACTCCACCGAATATCAAGCTTTTGCTTCCACTGCCTATTAGCGCCAAGAATGAAATCACTCTGTAGCAGTGTCCCTGTCCTTTGTGCGGCAGAAGCTGTTCCTTGGCAACCAATGCAGACAACTCAGTTGCCACAGAAACGGGAAAGACTAATTTATAAAAACTCTGAAACAAAGCAACTGTGAAGGCAACCCTAAATAGGGTGGGTATATTTTGTCTTACTTCCTACAGCATTCCCACCGTTAAAAAAAAAAATAAATCAAAATACTAAATTACTAGTTGTAATTTTCATTTTTTCTGTAAAATTGAGTTCACAGAGAGCTAATGTTGCATTGCATCAGCTGCGAGTAGACCCTTTTCCCTTTGGTTCAAGTTGGCAAATATACCTGAAGATTTATACCACAGTTGAAGAGGAATGCTTCCCATTTCAGCCAGTGTTTTCTGTTTCAGGGAAGAGGAGGGCTGAGGAAAAAAGGCACAGAACAACTGTTGAGGGGTGTGCCCAGAATATTTGCAAGCTGGATAAAGCAAGTGTTCATGGAGCAAAAAGGCAGAGCAATTGTGTACATCATAGCTCACTTGAGTTAAGGAACGTATATTCAAGTTTCTTATTCATCAGTAAATATTTATGAGTAGAAAATATTTTAACTTCTTTAGTAATTAGAGAGATGCCAGAGACCGCCATCTCCTGAATGCATTTTAAACACATTTACATCTTGTGTATGTGCACGTGCAGTGAGCACACTCAAGGCATACATTTCTACCAGCGAACAAGGCACGGAGAAAACCCCACCACATGCTGCATTTCCCAGGAAAGGAAACCAATCTAACAAGTCGTCTCTTCAAAGAAAACTAGTACGTTCAGCTGCCCAGCCAGGCAACTTCACTCCTCAGCAGGATATACTCGAGAGAAGGAGAGATGAAGAGAGCCTGAGTACATTTGCTCAGAGACACAGACTTGCTGATGGCAGGTTCCCACCGACAGGCGCAGGACGGATTCTCCTCCTGCCGTGTTAACCTCGGCACTCTCCAGTTCACCACGACACCTCCACAGAATAAGGGTTAGGCAGTAACTAGTTGTTTACCGACCAGCTGACTATTGCCAAGCACAGCATCAGTGACAAGAGCCTTGGCTGCCTCACCTCTACAAAGGGAAAAAAGTCTGCTTACAGCACCAAGAGCCTGTTTTACTCAGCCATAAAATACCATAAACTCCTTCAAAATTGCTATTGCTCTTTCCAGTTTGACTTAAGCAGACCCACAGGTTCAAAATGTATTAGGCAAGGGCTGAAATAAATAGTCCATACACTTTATTTCCATGGGAAACTAGACTGGAACTGAAGATGTCAGCAAGTTTAAAAGAAAACGCATCCTCTTGATGCTTTCTGCAAATCAAAGAAATCAGTCATAAAACTGTACTCATCCTCAGCTATTCAATGAACTGTGAAAACCAGTATTCTCATTGGTCATAATCACCAAGATTGTCAGGTGTGTAAAACCCAGTCAAGCTAAAGGAAAGCAGCTGCTCCGGAAAAATACTGCATATCAATCAGTTATTGTAAATTATAAAAGGAAAAAAAAAATATGCATCCCAACTGAACAATTTACTGAGTTCCCTTAGTTTAACACCTTACCTGCTATGTAAACAAACAAGAAAATTCTGCACAGATTCCATTAACTTTAATGCAATAGTAAAATAATTTCTGAGCTATAGGGTGCCTGTAAGAACTTTCTCCAGTGTATTACATTATGCACCAACAACCTATTTCGCATCACAGACAGACTCACCCTAACAACTGACAAATACTACTGCATGCAGCTTCTCTGGAGAGTTTTAAAAGTAAGTAGAGGTTAAAATTTAACCTCTATAGCTTGAAGGGTTGGTGTACCAAATATCATCTGTGAAGTTCTCTCTACTGCGGTGCTCCAACAGAGCTACAGTAACTTCTGAGTTAGCCTTAAGAGAAACCCAGGAATATAAAACAAGACACGAGGAATTTGAGTTCTTTTAACCAAACACTGAACAGCAGAAGATCTGAGCAGAGACCAGATTCACTTGACAGAAGTGTAAGAAATGTAAGAGACTTATCCAGCTATCTCAGAAGTGGTTTTATACTTCAACTATTTGACTATTCAGATGCCTTAGAAGAGTTAGAGGCACTGTCACCTTAGCAAAGAGCAAAAAAAAAGGTGGGTAGCATATATTCTTCTCTCTTTACAGACTATGTTCTGAAGTGTAAGAAGTTTTTATTAGCGTGTCAGCTGTTAACTTGTTACACTGAAACACATCACTGCACACTCTCCTCTCTTCAAAGAGGCAGGTGAAGATATACTCTCCACTAGGCAGTCCTAATTCTCTTCTGCTCAAGACACAGTCCGGTCATAAGTCATCTTGAACTTCCCGTGATCTCAGGAAGCCAGTCAATAAAATTCCACCTGGATGTCTGACAGCATACTTTGCAGACACTTTCCAAAGGGTGAGTGACAAATCCATTCTTCACCGCCTACATGAATTCAGTTTACCCACAGAAAGATCCAATTTGTCATCAAACTACTAACTTATCGGAATAAGGTAGCTGTCATGATACGTGTTAAATCAGGAATATGCAGTTTACCACTTATTTTAAGTTTCTTCATTCCTTATCGTAAAACATCCATTCAATTAAGGATCCTTCATCATTCTGAAACATTCTGGCCAACAGCCACCTGAATGTGAGCCAGCAGCGTGCCCAGGTGGCCAAGAAGGCCAACGGCATCCTGGCCTGCATCAGAAGTAGTGTGGCCAGCAGGAGCAGGGCAGTGATCGTCCCCTGTACTGGGCACTGGTGAGGCCGCACCTCGAGTCCTGTGTTCAGTTGTGGGCCCCTCACTGCAGGAAAGACATGGAGGTGCTGGAGCGTGTCCAGAGAAGGGCAACCAAGCTGGTGAGGGGCCTGGAGCACAAGTCTTGTGAGGAGCGGCTGAGGGAGCTGGGGTTGTTTAGCGTGGAGAAAAAGAGGCTGAGGGGAGACCTTATCGCTCTCTACAACCACCTGAAAGGAGGGTGTAGTGAGGTGGGTGTCAGTCTCCTCTCCCAAGTAACAAGCGATAGGACGAGAGGAAACAGCCTCAAGTTGTGCCAGGGGAGGTTTAGGTTGGATATTAGGAAAAAATTCTTCACTGAAAGGCATCGGAATAGGCTGCCCAGGGAAGTGGTTGAGCCACCATCCCTGGAAGTATATAAAAGATGTATAGGTGGGGCACTTAGGGACATGGTTTAGTGGTGGACTTGGCACTGTTAGGTTTATGGTTGGACTCAATGATCTTAAGGGTCTTTTCCAACTTAAATGATTCTATGATCTATGTGAGATGCCTACACCAACCATAATATCTCCCTCTCCCATGCATTTCATTAACCATCTTTTAGTCCTGGCTTTTCTTACATGGTGCCTGTCCTTTTGCTTATGTATATATCACCTATATTCATTGCTATCTGTCGTATACAGTCACCTCTTTTTTATAAGCCGGTTTGCTATGCTTGTCACCAAGAGTACAACGAGAAGTATTTCTCTCTCAAGGAAACACTGACATTTCTCTAGCTTGTTCAGTGCCCCAAAGTCATCACAGCATAACTCCACTTTGTCAAAGAAATGCTGTAAAGTCTGGTCACTACTAATGCTTATAGTATCTTGACATCACAACCTGTATCAGCGAGTTCCCACAAAAGCCCTGGCTGATTTAATTAGCAGAAAAATAGCCATATTCTTCAGGTAAATGAGAGGATACATGAATACATGCACTCACCACTGGTTTTTGGCAAAGAGAAGCATCTTATGAGAGCTGGGGCCTTTTACAATCACATGCTTTCACTTTGCAAAGCATTTTTCAGGGACTGTATCTTATAAATATCTTTTAACAACTTTATGTTTTCTATGCTTCAGCAAACTCAACTTGTTGCTGATGATTGAGTGGGGTCTGGAGGCTTTTGATGTGATGTCACTAATGGGTGTTTCCCCTTGGGAAGTTTCCAGAGAACAATTTTTTAGTGGAGTTTGCTGGTTTATCATGATCTGATGGAAACAGTTCCATTTCAACAAGACCTGTCAGGTATGTCTTGCTTGCTCTCCCCTGGCAGATAGCTGCACTCCTGCACAGGCAGCATGCAGTCCTAGGGCAGGCAGCAGCCAGCTGTACCACTGTACATCAAAAGTTCTCCCTGGAGGATTTTGAAAATGGGAAAACCCATTTGGGGATTTCTGGAATTCAAGCAAAAACCATTTCTGAAATTTGAAAAACCTCCATGTGAAGAAGGTACACTTCATCAAGCTCAGGGCAATTTCCAGACTCTCAATCAGATAATGGAAAATATAACTTTTAATTTTGTATATTAGATCTAAATGTAGCAGACACATTTCTAAAGCCGTTTGTTCATCCCTGACAGCACTAAAGAAGTAAAGACAGACAGGTATACCTGTAAAGGTAGCCCAAATACCATACAGTCTCTAAAAAACTCTTTATTTCCCCAATTCTGCCTCATTCTGCTTCTTTTCAGAGACATCCTATCTCACCCACTAGTTGACCCATTTCCTCTTTGCTCTGAACTTTTATTTCACACCAGATTTTTATTCAGTGTAACTGGTTTTGATAATGTTTCATGCTGCAGTTTTTGAAGCCATTTAAATGGGAATCCAGCATCACTCCTGTAGTTCCAGATGGCCTCCCTGTCTCTGCTGGGTCTTCACCACACACCATCTGTGGGAGTTGGAAACTGCTTAGTTGGGGAAGCCAGAAGGAGGCAGTGAGATACCTGCACTGCTAAATGAGAAGAGGCTGCGGAGCCAGCTCAGCCACTCAACACCGGCTGTCTGCTCTGCTGTATTTTTAGCTTGGTCCGTGGCTCTGTCTTGGTGTGCTCCAGCTAGCTTTCTCCCAGGCAAAGTCTGAGTATGGCTCTGGGGCTGGTTTACTCCAGGGACATCTCCAAAAGGCAATATGGACAACATTACATCAGATTTTGTTCCTGTCCTTCAATGTCCTCAGATTTTGCACTCTGAAACATACCCCACACACTTCCCAGCTCCCCCTCCCCAGGACTTTCAACACGTAATCTCCATTGCAGGTTATGAAAACACAATTTGGCGGGCTGCGACACAGCCCCTGTACTGTTTTAGATAGTGTGAACTGAAGCACAACACACACTCATTAAGTCTTAGGCTCACCATACAGGGCCTGGGGAAACCCAGGACAAAGAATGTCGCTTCCATGTCTTGCCCAAGCTTACGCAGAAATTCTATAGCAGACCAGAGAATCAAACCCAGCTCTCCCAAGACACAAATTACAAAGTCTAACTACCAAAAACATCCTTCCTCACTAAGATACAGAACTCAATCTTTCTACATCCTTTTTGCTCTTTTTTGCTGGTCACATAGATATCAGCTGACACTAAAACATGTTAACTTTCCAGGCGTATGGTCACGATGCAGTGAGATTGCATATGTCAGAGACAAACTTCCTCCCATATCTTTTTTAATCTCTTTCCAATGTTCCTTTCCTCAGCGACAGGGCACTTGTTCACAGCCCATCCTATTGCTTTGCACATGTCTGCATTCACCCCCACAAAAGAACCAAGCTATTGAACTGTTATGACTGCAGCTCCAGCAGCCTGGTCACCCCTCCTAACAGTCCATGTGCAAATCTCATCTCCAGCAATGTTAGAGCATGCCAAACATGAGGTGTCTCATTATATCTCATTCCCAGCATCCAGCAGCAATTGGCACACCCTGCTGCAGTTTAAGCCCCACATGTCAGATGTCATTGTACAATGGTTCCAGATACATCTCAGGTCTCCTCCAGTGCCTGTGCTCCTTGTCAGACCTTTCTTCACCAATTTCCATTCTTCACTTGGCAAACACCCTGCAGCACTGCTTCCATTTGATTTTCCAGTGAATTCTCGATTCTGAAATATTTAATTGGCCTAGGTTCTTAAGTAGATGTTTCCAAAGTATTTTTAAAAATAAAGAACAAAAAAACCTTCTGGATATCTCTCTGAGGTAGCTTTCCTCAGCCTGATTGACGAAAGGGTTTTTCTTCCACCTCACCAGTCATTGGAGATCTCTGCTCATTGATACATACTCCCACTGGACTGTCTGCTTGCAGACTTTCTTCACCTTGAGCTCACTGAATTTTTCCACATGTAGCTAAGTTTCACCTGGGAGCCATGGTTTATAAATCTCTTTCCTTTTTTTAGTGAAGATGATAAGCTTTTGCCATGATGATGACTTGTGGTGTGTTGACCCTGGCTGGACGCCAGGTGCCCACCAAGCCACTCTATCACTCCCCCTCCTCAGCTGGACAGGGGACAGAAAATATAACAAAAAGCTTGTGGGTTGAGATAAGGACAGTTTAATAAAGCAAAAGCAAAGGCCACTCACAAAAGCAAAGGAAAACAAAAGATTTATTCTCTACTTCCCATCAGCAGGGGATGTCCGGCCACTTCCTGGGAAGCAGGGCTTTGGTAAACATAAGCAGTTGCTCCAGAAGACAAACATAAACAACGAATGCCCCCACTTCCTCCTGCTTTCCCTTAGCTTTCGCTGCTAAGCAGACATCATATGGTATGGAATATCCCTTCGGTCAGTTTGGGTCAGCTGTCCTGCCTATGTCCACTCCCAAGATCTTGCCCAGCCCCAGCCTACTGGCGAGGGGGGGGAATGTTGGAGACACAGCCTTGATGCCGCGCAAGCGTTGCTCAGCTGTAGCCTAAACACTGGTGTGTCAATCAACAACTTTCTAGCTACCAATACAAAGCACAGCACTATGAGGGCCGCTACAGGGAAAATTAACTCCATCTCAGCCAGACCCTATACGTGACTACACATTGTACCTCGAGCAACAGTTGTTTGGTCAACTTTCTTCCTTATACCAATTGACTATGGGTCCCAGTGTTGCACCTCAGCTGGTAGATAGGTATCAACACCTTCATTGTTACTCTCACCCATCAGAGACAAAGTTTTAAATAATAATTTTGCCTCTGGTGATCCAAAATATTAGCACCTGCTAATGTTTTAAAAGTAATCAGACCTGTATCTTTATACTACAGTATTTTTTCAATATCATGAGAAAAAAATTAATATGTGCACTATCAGCATGCTTTGCAAGCTCTACACTCTTAAACATAATTTATTAGTGAACGCACTTCAGTCACAAACTAACCTAAAAAAATTCCTTTTTTATTAAAAACATCAGTTTCCCCTACCCCTCATCCATTCTGGGCTGAAGTGCAGTAGCAGCTCCACACAGTTTCAGTGCTGGATATGAAAAAGTAACATCAGCCCTTTAAAGTAGCTAGGAACTCTGTTGTGCCAGGCAATAGATCACTGATCTGCATAAAAATTTGACTAAAACACAAGTAAGCATGGACAGCATGACGGGATCATGAATGCATGCTGCTCCTGAGACCTGCAATAGCAAAACACAGGTTCAAGGGGATACTTAAGCCATCAAGCCCCATCACCCACAGGTATCCTGTGCTCTCTGCTGGCAGGAGCACTCCTGTAGCTCCCACATGGAGATGGGGCAGAAAGAGTTCAAACTGGGTCTGACGTGCTAGGTATGTACAACATCTGCTGAGGTCCTGTGCTTCCAGCCAGGAGTTTGAACTGAGGCCCTCTCTTCACATCAATTTTCCTAGCAGGAGTGCGCATGGTGGTCAGTGCCATGATTTACTGCAGTTCTCAACTATATTCTATGTTTTGCATATAAGCTAAAAGCACCAGTCTTCCTATAGTAGGAAGGGGGTAATTTTTGGCAGAGTTGAAAGGTGCCATGCCACTGTCTGCAGTGTGTCCCTCGAGTATCTTCTGTCCAAGGCCTGAGCAGGTTCAGCCTTCCGGGAAGAGGACATCATGGGAGATGACAGAGAGAACATTTCTCATGTTGGGCCTGCTAAGCAAAAACCTTTGGCACAAGAATAATGCAGATGTTCTCATGATAGCTGATGTTCCTTCAACAGAAGCAAAAGGTCTGAGAGTTCTTTGGGATACACAAACCTTGGTTTTTTTAAGTAGGTGTCATCAGTGGTCTTATTTGTATCATTGAAACGCATCCAAAACCAAAGCAAGACTTAATGGTTTTGCATTATGTTATTAAACATCTAGCATATATGGGTGTCGTCGTTTAAACCCAGCTGGCAACTAAGCCCCACCCAGCCGCTCGTTCACTCCCCCCCCAGTGGGATGGGGGAGAGAATCAGAAGGGTAAAAGTGAGAAAACTTGTGGGCTGAGATAAAGACAGTTTAATAGGTAAAGCAAAAGCTGTGCATGCAAGCAAAGCAAAATCAAGCATTCATTGACTACTTCCCACGGGCAGGCAGGTGTTCAGCCATCTCCAGGAAAGCAGGGCTCCGTCACATGTAACGGTGACTTGGGAAGACAAACACCATCACTCCGAACGTCCCCCCTTCCTCCTTCTTCCCCCAGCTTTATATGCTGAGCATGACATCCTATGGTCTGGAATATCCCTTGGGTCAGTTGGGGTCAGCTGTCCTGGCTGTGTCTCCCCCCAACTCCTTGTGCCCCCCCAGCCTGCTCGCTGGTGGGGTGGGGGAGAAGCAGAAAAGGCCTTGGCTCTGGGTAAGCACTGCTCAGCAATAACTAAAACATGCCTGAATTATCAGCCCCAATCCAAAATATAGTCCCATACTAGCTACTATGAAGAAAATTAACCCCAGCCAAAACCAGCACAAGGGAATATATTTTGCATAGAAAAATAATAAGAAAAAATTACTAGTATGCTGGCTCTTTGAGACAGGGGAGAAGTTGTTTTGCTCTCTTTGTCCTCTCAGATTGAAGCTGGACAGAAACCAGAATAACTGGGGAAGGGGCTAATAAATCCTTGATGTCTATTTAAATTATCAGTTGAGACTGAGTTGTATGGAACCAGGATTACTCAGTCTAAAGCAGTTTAAAATTATTTCTCCATTCCTAACCTCAGTTTTCCTTTTAATCCCACAATCCTCATTAGTTAGCTTGGCTTCTACTCACAGTGATACAAATTAATGTGGTGATGATGAGATGGACATATCAGCCCCCGCAACTTAAGTCTGCCAGTTGAACCCCTGACTTCAGCAGGATGTAGCTGCAGAGCAGAGTGCTGCTGGGCTTCTCAGAAACACTCCAATTTTTTTTTATTCATGCAGGTCAATTATGAGTGAATTTACTCCAGCCATGACGAGTATGGCCCTAGAGAACAATTTAATATGGTGTATAAATGTCACAAAAATGTATCTTTCACATCAGTTGTTAAAACAAATTGATGGGTTTGTACTGTATCTGAAAAACAAGTGTGTTTTTCACAAAAGCAAGACTCTCTGCTTTGCATTGAGCTACTCCTCCCTTTGCTCCTGAACAGACCATTTTCCAAAAAAAATTTCACTTCTTTCATCAGATTTTTTCTAACTGAGGGGATTCCTAAAATGCTTATTCCAAAACAATAGGATTTCAAGAAATAAGTCATAAAAGCCTGGAAGAAATCACTGTTGCAGTAAAGCAGATGAAAACCCAATTAGCACATATGTCCCCATGAAGTTGACAAGCTGATACCCACTTAAACAGTAATTGAATAGCAAATGAGTCACAAAATTTTCTTTCTTTCCTTGATTTTCTCTTTATTTCATTTAGGGAGGTAGCAACTGCCTTTCCAGTGTTACAATTTTTCTAATGTCCTACAGAAACCACTGCTGAATGCGTCACTCTAAAATCTACCTTTATATTGAGCCATTCAAAGTTATACTAAAGGGATATACACCTCCCAGAAAAAAAAAAACAACATCTGATTTCTAGCCACTAAGTCCCATTGAAAAATGACGAAATAAATGGATTCTTATATCAAGGAGAACAAGAGCCATTAGTGAAATCAATAAGTTCTAAGGAATATGATCAACCACATTACTTAAAATATCTGTGTTGATACATGTTACAAAACTGAAGTGATTTGAGCAAGAAGTTCTCTAAAGATCTCAACAGTTAGTGATACCTGGGATTGTTCTTCTGAAATGAGACAAAATAAAGAGCAACCAAGCTACATTTGCAAGTTTTTAAGCACTGTTATTGTGAATGGGGAGAATATTAATAACTAGGATGCTGGAAGAAAATTGCAAGTAATGATCAGTGATTACTAGGCTATCTGTCCTTGCTGGTATGAACAAGGAACCCACACATAAAGTAACAAAGTGCTGGATGAAAGAAGTTAAATGAGCATAGATGTTGCCGCACTCTGAAAGAAAAGTGGAAAAAAAGAAATCACATGAAAACCAGTGATTTTCTGGACATGCACACAAAGTCAGAGTGACCAGATGAGGATTTACAGGGGAAGGAGCGGGCAGCTCTTCCATTCTGGTGTGAAGTGCCATATGCAGCAGCAGCAACCATGTTGCAGACCAGCTCTGCTCAAAGGAGCAGACAAGTTTCTTGTCATGATTTAAAAGGGCCTCTAAGAGCAGCTTTACAGAAAGAATTTCAGGCAAAGCTCAAAAAATATCAGAGGTCCAAATCATCACTCTTCATTTTTTCTACCTGCCAGCACCCACCCAAGAGGAGACAAAGAGGTTGAGCAGTTGCCCCTGGAGGCATTTTCACGGCATCACAGCTCATGCTGAGCCAGCTGTGACAGTGTATGCTCCGCCACATGTTATCTGCCAAACCCAGGAGAGTTTTATGCTAACCTCTGATGTTTCTCACTCAGAGCTGCACAGCACCCCTTTCGAAAATGTGCTGTCTCACTGAAGGTCAGATTCCCTGTGTATTTTACCCAATGGTACCTCTGCCTGAAGGAGCTTTCACCTCTTATTCCCACCCCTCCAGAACAGTCCACTGCTTCTCTTTTGTGCCAATAATCATAGAATCATAGAATATCTCAAGTTGGAAGGGACCCATAAGGACCATTGAGCCCAACTCCCTGATCCTTGCAAGACTACCTAAAACTAAACCATATGACTAGGAGCATCGTCCAGACACTCCTGAACTCTGACAGACTTGGAGCCATGAC